>RJWJ010012177.1:0-42565 GCA_004363605.1 Indri indri
CAGCCTCCCAAGTAGCTGGGACTACAGGCATGCGCCACCATGCCCGGCTAATTTTTTCTATATATATTTTTACCTGTCCGATTAATTTCTTTCTATTTTTGGTAGAGACGGGGTCTCGCTCTTGCTCAGGCTGGTCTCGAACTCCTGAGCTCAGAACGATCCGCCCGCCTCGGCCTCCCAGAGTGCTAGGATTACAGGCATGAGCCACCGCGCCCGGCCAGGACCTGTCTTTTAAAAAGTGGGGGCCAGTTTTTTTCTTTCTTACTGCTATTATTGTTCCAACCTGGTTTTAAGAAAATGCCTGATAAGCAAAAGACTTGTCATTTGCCGAAGCATGGCCAGAGTCTGAATAAGTTACTCTTAAAGAGAGACAAGCACAGAGGGAGTGTGTTCTCAGTCTGCCTCCAGGGCCGAGGTATTCTGGAGGGACTTTGTTTAAGGCTCTATTGAGGGGGCTCCTCTGACGGGGGCCATGAGATAGAGAAGCCCTGGCGGGGCGGCCGGTGTGTACACATCCTGGGGGAAGGGACAATAGTGCACAAGAAGAGGTTTATCTGGCCAGAGTGCCACTGCTCAGTGTGGCTTCAGAGCCGAGTTTAGTATTCAGGGGGAAAGCTTTAGGGTTCTGAAGGCCCCTATTGTCTCAAAAAGGAATTCAGAAAGAGCTGCTTTCCACCAGTGCTGGGAAGGTCCCCTGCTGGACTGTCTGGGACCCTTCGGCGCATGTCCTCTGAGCTTTGCCGGCTGAGCAGCTCAGACTGTACGTCTGGATGTGTTGAGTGCCTTGGCCCCTGCCCGCTGGGACATTCCCTCTGCTTCCTTTCCCAGTTAGGAGAGACAGGCAGTGGTATCTACACTTGCTCTCTTGGGGACAGGCCCACTTAAATCGTAGGCTCCACAGTCAGTGGACCAGCAGACACGATGTGTTTCGACTAGGGGATGGGGGAGGACTCGGGTGTGGCGGGTGGTCCTGGTCCTCAAGTTGCCCGTGCAAACAACAGATTGGAGGAGTGAGCTGTCGGTACTCTGCCTGTGGGGCCTGCCTGTCCCCTCCTTGAGTAAAGTGTAGCCCCTCTGGATCCCTGAGCTGCAGGGCTCCCCTGACTCCACAGAAGGTCTCCCCGACTGCATCATGGACAGGAAGGGGAGGATGGCTGAAAGAGAAGCACATGGCTCCAGTTGGAGGAGGGTTTCTTGCTGTATAATAGCACAAGGTCAGACTGATTTTACTAGACTATTTCTTTCCCTCAGTAGCCCTAGGGGTCTTAGTTTAAACGTATCTTACTTGCTGGGCATGGTGGCATTCACCTGTAATCCCAGCTACTGGAGACGCTGAGGCAGGAGGATTGCTTGAGCCCAGGAGTTCAAGATCAGCCTGGTATGTCAATAGCAAGACCCCATCTCAATTAAGGGAAAAAAATAAAGTAAAATAGTATTTTACCACTATACAATATATATGTGTAATGGAAAAAAAAGTTACCCAGTTGTGGTTTGGTGTCAGCGTTTTGTCCTCAGGAGGAAGACCGTCACTGGGTACCTCTTGGAGGTGCTGGTGTGGACTCCAGGGCGGGAACCGCTAGGTGACTAGGAGGAGTGGATTTAGCCTTCCTGGAGCCCTGCCCATCAGTCAGGCAAAGGCCCCTGTTGCCCTGTCCAGCAGAGGAAGTCAGCAGGGCAGTGCGTTCCAGGCCCCGGGCTGGCCGCCCGCTGCTCCCTTTGCTGGCGGCGTGGAAAGCAGGTGTTTCCCTCAGAAAGATAGGGCCACAGCACTCAGGGCCGGCAAGCGGCACGCCTTCCCCTGGCCCGCCAGCCCCGTTCCCTGGGAACAGACATCCTCGTGGAGACTGCTTGTGCGTGAGCGTTGCTAATGACATTTACTTCCATTTCCCACCCTCACTGGCCTGGCCCCTCCTGGCTTCTTTTCCCCTTGTACCCTAATGTGTGCAGGAAGTGCTGTGTGCGAAGATAAGGTGGGGCACCCAGAGCAGTCAGGATGCGGCCGGGACTCTGCGAGGGACCCTGGGGAAGGGTCTGAAGAGGGGGCCCTGCTGAGGTCTCAGGCTACTCTTGCCCTTGTGCTAATCTTCTGAGTGACTTTAAAGATACCATTCTCCTGTGTCAGCAGAGAAAGGTGGCCTGTGGGCACAGCATTCATTCGTGAGTGCCGCCCGCGTGACTGATAAAGGGCCTTCCAAAGGGCAGCTGTGGTGTCGGGGCTGCCGACCCCCGCACCATCCCAGTGCAGCGCAGCCTGGGAGCAGACTCTTCCCACAGCTAAGCTGGAACTTTCGTGCCTCAGTTTCCCTCACGGAAGTTGTGTCATGGGGGATGGGAGACCTGGCCAGCTTTGTGCCTGACTTTGGGTGGCCCTGTCACCAGGCTCCATTGCAGTGTCACAGCAGCTGCATCTGTGCGGAAGCTACTGTGCGTTTCAGAGGAGGAAACGGGCTTAGGAAAGTTGAGTGATTAGCCTGAGATGACACACAGGCTAGCAAGTGTTGGCGCTAGGATTCGCACCCAGGCAGGGGCTGTGCGTGCACATACTGCAGTGCGGCTGAGAGAGGGCGCCTTGGTGTGGAGTCCTGAGAGCTTGGATTAGACAGACCTTTGACCCTGCTGGGTCATTACTGTGGAGGCTCGGAGCTCTCCTGAAATGTGCGGAGGCCACGCTCTGCTTCTGTTCCAGCCCAAGGTCAGACTCCAAGTCCAGAAATGGACCTGAGGTCCGGGGCCTTGAACGACATTGCTGGTATAGTCTTTCTTTTCCATGTTTCCTGTCTCCAGCCAGAAATGACCCCCAGGCCACCTAGGGAGTGGCACTTGGAGCCCTGGCCCAGGGTGGCTGGTTCCCTGGGTTCTCATTTGCCCTCCTGCTAATTCTGTCCAAGCCTGGGAGCCGTCCTCGTCCTTAGTAGTCAGCAGGGCCTCTCTGGCCCAGACTCCCATCTGCGTGGCCTGGAACCCTCTGACCCAGAGGTGGAGCTGCCCTGTAGGCAGCCCTCCTCCCTGCCGCCACCCCCAGGTGCTCCAGCGCTCATAGCCCTCTAGGCCGGTGTTCCACCAGGGTGCTCTGCAGAACTTACGGTGTCCCAAGGGGTTGTCCAGAGGCCCTGGGCAAGGCCAAGTGCTGTGTCCCTCTTGGATTCACAGTGTCCACAGCACACATATAACAGAAGGTTCAAGTCTCACGTCAGCACTTTAGGAGCTGAGGGCCCCGGGGAGTTGCCATGACCGCTAGGAGCCGTGTCAGTACAGTGGGTATAACAATACCAGCCTCTAGGGCTGTTGCTGAATACAGACACTTACTTGTGTTCAGCTCTTGCCCTAGTGCCTGGTACACAGTTAAGTGTTCAACAGATGTCAGCTGATTAATAAAAAAGAGACTGAAAAATCCAGGGTGCCCCAGGCTTTGATGAAGGAGACCTTTTTGTGTGTAACCTCGAGGAGGATCCTCAGGGCAGCACTGACTCTGCCAGGTTTTCCCTTCTGACTCCAGGGCCGCGCTGGGCTCTGCAACTTCCGGCCTCGGTGCAGCCTCCCAGGCCTTCAGCTCAGCCCCTGCGTCACTGTTCCCTCCCCTGGTCCAGCAGACCGGAGTGCCAGGAGGCTGTTAGCCGCAGTGCGGCGGAGGCGGCGTACCAGGCTGTGCCGGCGGCACCTGTTCCCAGGCTTCGAGCGGCGCGGGTGGGGAGCAGCTGGCCGGGGCGCCAGCACACACGCCGTTTATATTTGGAGGACGAGGCATTCGTCATGCATGTGAAGTGGTCCTTGCCCACACACCCATCAGAATCTCAGCTTCTTGAGCCCAAAATACAAATCCTGCGAGTAAATAAGAGCAAACATTTACGACGTACTCACAGTGTGCCAGGCTCAGCCGATCCTCCCGGCAGCGCTCCCAGGGAGAAGCCGGCTGTCTTCCAGCCACAGGTGGGGCTGGAAGGCTCCAGAGGCAGTGGCCTCTGGGGTCACATAGCTGGTTTGTAGGAGGCTCAGGATGGAAATGTGGGCCTGATTCCAGCGTCCGTCTGTCCTTCCTCCTCTCCCTCTTTGGCTCACTTCAGTCCTGGCCTGTCGAGGTCTGCCAGGTACAGTAGAACCACCCTTGGCAGGTGTGCTGCTCAGGGAAGCAGCCAGGGCCACCCCCACAGCCAAGATAGAGAGTACTTCTGTCACCCAAAAGTTCCCTGTGCCCCACGTAGTCACTTCTGGTCCCAGGCAGCCCACTGACACTTGTCCCTAAATTTTATCTTTTCCAGAATGTCATGTAGATAGAATCATACAGCATGAAGTCTTAGTGTCTGTCTTCTGTCACTTTGCATGATGCTCTTGCAGTGCATCCACGTGTTTGAGAGTATCAGTGGTTCGCTCCTTTCTGATGCTGGGCTGTGTCCTGTTGCAGGGATGTTCACCTGTTGAAAGGCACTGGGGTTGTTTCCAGCTTGGGCAGTTTTAAATTAGCTGCTGTAAATGTTTGTGCTCAGCGCTTTGGGTACTGTTGTTATTTCCTTGGGTAAGTACCTAGGGCGGGGAGGACCCTGACTTTTCACCTCTGTGCTACCCTGGAAAGGCCCTTCCCTTAAGAGCTTCAGCTGGAGGAAGCTCAGGACCAAATCCTCCCAGTATAGATTCTTCTTGGTTCCTGAATTGCTGTCTCACTCTCCCGTGCTTCTTTCTCCTGCACCTGGCCCGAGTTGGAAACCTGTGTGATGGGGAGACTGGCGAGAAATACCGAGGCCCGTGCAGCTTGAATGGCAGGAAACAAAAGTCGATTGGAGACAAACCCTCTATTGTTTTGTGTTTTAGAAACTTTTGAGGCCATCGCGGTGGCTCACGCCTGTAATCCTAGCACTCTGGGAGGCTGAGGCGGGTGGATCATTTGAGCTCAGGAGTTCGAGACCAGCCTGAGCAAGAGTGAGACCCAATCTCTACTAAAAAATAGAAGGAAATTACTTGGACAGCTAAAAATATATAGAAAAGATTAGCCGGGCATGGTGGCGCATGCCTGTAGTCCCAGCTACCCGGGAGGCTGAGGCAGGAGGATCCCTTGAGCCCAGGAGTTTGAGGTTGCTGTGAGCTAGGCTGATGCCACGGCACTCTAGCCCGGGCGACAGAGTGAGACTCCTGTCTCATAAAAAAATAAATAAATAAATAATAAAGAAACTTTTGGAAGGTATGAAGCAGATTTTCCCCCAGCTACTGGAACTGCCTGCATTTTGGAGGGTGCTAGAGTAGGGCTTCCTCTTCCACCTCTCCTGGGTGGTGGAAGGCAGAAGGCAGCCCCTGTGAACAGGCCGGCCAGCTCCTGGGGAGGGTCAGGTGCCTCCTGTGCAGGAGGGGCCTGGAGGAGGCTCACGGGGAACGGAGCCACGGTGAGAGGTGGCACTCGGCCTCCTGCCCAGGGCGCCCGTGCACATAGCGCCTGAGGCGTCAGGCAGCCGAAGTGGCTCAGCCTGGTTGCCCAGAATGACTCTCTTCTTTCTCCCCCCTTGCTCCACTCCCAGGACTTTTTTCTTTCTTTCTTTTTATTGTGGTAAGATATACCTAACATAGAAGATTTGCCATTGTAGCCGTTTTTCTTGCCTTTTTTAAAAACTCTACTTTTCTGGCCGAGCACAGTGGCTCACGCCTGTAATCCTAGCACTCTGGGAGGCCAAGGTGGGAGGATCGCTTGAGGTTAGGAGTTCAAGACCAGCCTGAAGAAGAGCGAGACCCCGTCTCTACTAAAAATAGAAAAAATTAGATGGGCTTGGCATGCGCCTGTAGTCCCAGCTACTCAGGAGGCTGAGACAGTAGGATTGCTTGAGCCCAGGAGTTTGAGGTTGCTGCGAGCTAGGCTGACGCCACGGCATTCTAGCCCAGTCAACAGAGTGAGACTCTGTCTCAAAAAATAAATAAATAAATAAAATAAAATTCTACTTTTTTTCTTTCTTTTTTTTTTTTTTTTTACATAAATCAGAGACCTCTGTATCCATTTCAACCACTTTTAAGTGCACAGTTCAGTGGCACTAAGTACACTGACATTGTGCAGCCATCACCACCATCCAGCTCTGGAACTTTTTTCATCTTCTCAAACTGAAACTCTGTCCCCATTAAATGCTAATTCCCCCTCCCTCACCCTGGCCCCACCATCCTACTTTCTGCCTCTGTGCACTTGACTCCTTTGGCTTCCTCCTATACACGGAACCCTACAGGAACCCTACCGTGGGGTCTCAGCCTTTTGTGAGGGGCTTACTTCACATAGCTGATGTCTCCAGAGTCCCAGCTTGTGTGCAGCTCAGGTGGTCCCTGGTGGGTCTGGCTTTACTCACCGCAGTTACTCACTCTGCAGGTGGCCTTTTCTTTCCAGCCCACAGTGCTAGGCCATGTTTTCTGTGTCCTTAGTGGAGCTACAGGTGTCAGCTTTATCACTCCCACCCCTGCCTTGGTGGGGATGTTCCCCTTTCTCACCGAGTACACACAGCTTCCTGCTTCTGCTGCGGAATAAGGAATAATTGCTGTCGCGTGAGGTGGTGTCTGACTCCTGTTTCCACCTCCAGTGTGTCCCAACAAAGGCTCATGGCCTTGGGCAGTGCTGGGGGCGCTGGCCAGCCCTGTTCTGTGCTTGTCACCTGCGCTGAGCTCCAAGCCCAAGGGCGACGCGGTACTGCCACTGTGTGGTTAGTCCTTGGTACCTCTTGAAACCTGGCGAGTGAGGCGCATCCAAGGGCAGTGAGGGGCTGGTTGGTGGTTTGCAGCCACGTGGTCCCACACCTGCAATGACATGGCAAGGCCTGAGTGCCGTGGCCCTTTTTGTCACCTATGGGTATGCTTGGCCAGTCACCGTGTCTCCCTCTCAGCAGAAGTGTGAGTGTTCTCTGTAACAAACAGGAAATTTCATTCACCTGCAAAAGAAGGGACTTAGCTCTGTTGACTTGAACTTCAGGCCACGGCCAGTGACTGGATTTGGGGGCGGGGTGGGGCGGGGGGGTGGCTCTGGCTGGGGCTCATGGACTCCAGGACTGGCAGAGAGTCTGAATATTCTTCTTCCTCCTCTCCCTTTCCCCAGAGGCCCCCTCCATCCAGCGGGAGGAGGGAGTGAGGCCACACTGGGTGGAGTTTGGAGGGTGACCTCAGCTCCCCAGGCGCTGTCCTGACTCCTAGGCCAAAGCCAACACAGCCCAGCACAGCCCATCAGGGCGTCCTGTTCCCGAGAACTCAGTTTTGGCATCACTGCCTCCCCAGCTGTGTGAATTCTAGTTTCAGCACAGGCTCGTCTGAGGACAAACAGTTCGATGAGGGGAGAAGTGGGGCCCCCTTTTGCTGAGCGAGGAGCCGCTCTTCAATCCTTGCGTCGGCGATTTTTCAGTGCTGACCTGTGTTCCCGGAGCCCGCCCATGGCCGTGGCAGCAGCCGTGGGCCCCAGGCAGGCTCTGCAGGCTCAGCTGGGTGGCCCTGGTGGCCCCAGGGCAGCAGGCGACCTCTCCTTGTCCCTGCTTCCCACCTGCTGCCCCTGGGCCTTCCCCTCTGGTTTTCTGCTGATCTTTCACTCTCTGGGCGTCCCCTCCTGTGGTTCTGGGAGTCAGGGCGCCTCAGAGGCCTTGTACTTTGGAACCAGCAGCCTGTGCTGGTGGCTAGCAGCTGCTGGCACAGGGGTGACCTGGCACATGCTCGATGCCCTCCCACATCTCTGGGCACGCGGGATCTGGGCTGTCGACACGAGCCTCTGGGAGGCTGATGAGGCTTCCCTGCCCAGCCCGAAGGGCCCCAGCGCTGTCTCATGAAGAGCCTCCGCCCTCGAGGGGCCGTTTCTGTTTCTGAGCAGAGTGCCCTGTGTCCCCAGTGTGCTGGGACAGGAAACTGTTGCAAATCACTGCTCTAGAGAGGCTGCCCATGCTGTGTTGACCGAAGCAGTGGATTTGGGATTTTCCTTGTGTTTTGGTGACTTTCCTTCAGGACAAAAGCTGGTCTCTGGCCTCAGAGCCAAGCGTGGTGAGGTCCCAGGCCTCTCAGCCCGTGTCCCCTCACCAGGTCTGCAGGGAGGTCCAGTGCATTACCTCAGTCATCCTCCCTGTAACACTAAGAGGAGGGGTTGCTGTTTGAGTTTTACAGGTGGAGAAAGTACTGAGAAGTTAGGAAAAGAACTTGAGGTCACAGAGCCAGTGGCTGGAGCTGGGAGTTGAGTGCAGAGCCATCTTATTTTTTAAAAGCCTGCGTTCTTTCTGCGTGTCCCAAGTGTGGGGTGAGGCTCACCCTGTGGCTTTAGGCTCATAGGTGACTGTGAGGCACACTGAACCTGGGGGCCTGGCAGTGGGGACATTTGTCTAACCAAGCAGAGCTTACTCCTCGCATGCCTCACAGGGCCGTTTATCTCAGGCCCTGCGAGTGGAGGCCACCTCTCGGGCAGCACGGGCTGCGGACTTGCCTTCAGCCCAGGAGGGCTTCCCAGGCGGGGGCAGCCAGTGCCACCGCATTGCCTTCCCAGCTCGGGGTGGCTAATTGGTAGGTTCCTCACCAGGAGGGCACTGGGGGCTGCCCTCCTCCTGTCACTGCACCTTGCTCTGGGCCTGGCTGCTGTCTTTCATTGACACTTTGTCCCTTTTTTTTTTTTTTGCGCTTCCTGTCTCCTGCAATCTAGAGAATACATGTCTAAATCCTCAGCGTGGTCAGAGGGTGGTAAGTGTTTTCCACAGGGGATGCCAGGAGCAGGCCCTGGGGGTGAGGAGCTTGGTTTTGGCCAGCAGCTGGGCCGTGTCCAAGACTGTTCTCCATAGGAGTGGCTTCTCTGGCTTTTTTCAGGAGCTTGACTGCTCTCTGGAAAGTACCTGGTGGTTCTTAAGAGGACTGTTCTACATTTAGGGTGGCCTGGTACCTGTGGATAGACTAAGCCAGGGACAAAGAAGCTTGCTCAGAATCAGTCAGAGGGGGCCGGGCGCCGTGGCCCACGCCTGTAATCCTAGCACTCTGGGAGGCTGAGGCGGGCGGATAGTCCTGAGCTCAGGAGTTCAAGACCAGCCTGAGCAAGAGCGAGACCCCGTCTCTACCAAAAATAGAAAGAAATTAATTGGACAGCTAAAAATATATATATATAGAAAAATTAGCCGGGCATGGTGGCGCATGCCTGTAGTCCCAGCTACTCAGGAGGCTGAGGCAGCAGGATTGCTCGAGCCCAGGAGTTTGAGGTTGCTGTGAGCTAGGCTGATGCCACGGCACTCGCCCCAGGCAACAGAGTGAGACTCTGTCTCAAAAAAAAAAAAAAAAAAAAGAATCAGTCAGAGGGGACATGGCACCTCAGGGGCTGGGACCAAGCTCCCCACAGACGCTAGGCCACTGTTTCCACAGGGTCTTCCTGCCTCTTCTCAGTATTCCTAAAAGGTGAGGACAGAATTTTCACTTCTTCTGGAGGCAGTGGAAGAAGTAGAAACATTTTGAAGAGCCGTAGTTGTCAAATAGGATACAAATTAGACTGCTGTTACAGAGACCCAAAAGTCATTGGCTTAAATCCGACATCCAGAGTTTATGTGAAAAATAAGTCCAAGGCCATCCTGAACCATGCAGCTTTCATCTCTGAACTCAAAGTGGTTGCTCCAGCTCCTGTTATCACGTCTGCATCCCAGTCCTCAGGAAGTTGAGAAAACGACAAAGGGCTCATATATGTTTTCTTGTTTGTTTCTGCTGCAAGGGAGGCTGAGAAATGTAGTCTGAAGCTAGGAGGCCATGAGTCCAGCTGAAACGAGATAGTTCCATTATTAAAGGAAGAATTCCAGTTAGCAGTCTCTGCCACAGAGGACACAGTTCACTTTAATGGGTGGGCCTTAATTGGGCCATAATGGGTTGGTGGGAAACAGAGATCAGGGTTTAGAGCTAGAGTCCGTCTAGCCCACCTGCTTCATTTTCAAAAAATGTTTAAGACCTGGCCGGGCACGGTGGCTCACGCCCGTAATCCTAGCATTCTGGGAGGCCGAGGCGGGCGAATTGTTTGAGCTCAGGAGTTCGAAACCAGCCTGAGCAAGAGCGAAACCCCGTCTGTACTAAAAATAGAAAGAAATTAATCAGACAACTAAAAATATATAGAAAAAATTAGCCGGGCATGGTGGCTCGTGCCTGTAGTCCCAGCTACTCGGGAGGCTGAGGCAGAAGGATCACTTGAGCCCAGGAGTTTGAGGTTGCTGTGAGCTAGGCTGACGCCACGGCACTCACTCTAGCCTGGGCAAAAGAGTGAGACTCTGTCTCAAAAAAAAAAAAAAAAAAAAGTGTGTAAGACCTAGAAAGGAGAAGTGGTTTGTAGCACTTCCTGCGCTTGTCGTAGAGCAGAGAGGTCAGCAGACTTTTTCTGTAAGGATCAGATAGTTAACATTTTCAGCTTTGCAGACCTTATGGGTTGCTGTCACAACCACTGAACTCCACTATTATAGACAAAAGCAGCCATAGACAATACAAATGAGCTTGGTTGTGTTTCAATAAAACTTTATTTACATAAACAGGTGGCAGGCCAAATTTGGTCCCTGCGCTGTAGTTTGCCAACCCCTATAGCAGTTAATAAATGAGATTCCTGCAAAATACGGAGCCTGGCACATAAGCACTGTACAAATACCAGCTGCAGTTACTGCTGGTCTGTATTGTCACTGCTATCCAAGGGTACACGGCTGGCGGGTGGCAGCACCTGAGTCTGCTCTACCCACTGTACTGTGCTGAGCCGTGTTGCTGGGGTCTCCTCCTCACTCTTGCCCTAGACTGATCCACCTTAGCGAACTTGGACTTGGCAACTTCCTTTGCATTAGCATCTATTTATGCTGGGTGCTTTGTTGGTGAGCGTACCACCATGGCAGGTACAGAAACAGAGGCGACCTGATGAGCCTGCCTTCAGGCTGCTGTGCTGTCCAGATGAGTACATCGTGAGAATTTTAAAAGTGACCTCAGAGTGAGAAATACTAGGCCGAGTTAGAAATATAAGAGCCATCAGAGCAGCCAGGCCCCTCGGTGCCTCGAGCTCACCCTTCTCCTCCTCCTCAGGTTACGACTTTGCGGCAGTCCTGGAGTGGTTTGCCGAGCGGGTGGACCGCATCATCCTGCTGTTTGACGCCCACAAGCTGGACATCTCTGATGAGTTCTCGGAAGTCATCAAGGCCCTCAAGAACCATGAGGACAAGATCCGCGTGGTGCTGAACAAGGCTGACCAGATCGAGACGCAGCAGTTGATGAGGGTGTACGGGGCCCTCATGTGGTCCCTGGGGAAGATCATCAACACCCCCGAGGTGGTCAGGGTCTACATCGGCTCCTTCTGGTCCCACCCGCTCCTCATTCCCGACAACCGCAAGCTCTTTGAGGCCGAGGAGCAGGACCTCTTCAAAGACATCCAGTCTCTGCCCCGAAACGCCGCCCTCAGGAAGCTCAACGACCTGATCAAGCGGGCGCGGCTGGCCAAGGTAGACTTGGGGCGAGGGGAGCGGCCCATTGCCAGTTGGGACTCAGGGGCTCTGGGACTGGTGCTCGGGGCCCCGGGGTTGCCCAAGGCCCATCCCAGCCTGCTGCCTAGCCAAACCTGCCCCATGCTGTTTCCATGTGTGCAGAAACCAGTCCTCTGTGCGCACCCACAGTGCAGCCTGCTCATCTGAGATCCCTCGCCTGGCCTCCTCCTAACCTATTCTGTTTGTGGTTTATACCCCAAGTACTTAGGAAGGATTTGAATATGCTGACAACATAGAAGCAGCAAATAGGGGGTCACCACTGAGACAAAGGAGGCAGCCCCGGAAATGGAGTGTTTGAGGGGACATAGGTCTGAACCTCTTGGGCTTCCCTCTTGGGGCTGTTAAGCACGGAAGTGCCCCCAGCACAGTGCTGGGCGCTGGGGACATAGGAGGAATGCAGCCCCCAGCCTAGCACTCCGCAGCCTTCAGGGGGAAAACAGGGCATGCACAAAAAATAAGCATTGGTTGTTAGTGTTGCCCAGGGTGAGCACAGGGCACTGCAGGAGCTGACAGTGGGCAGCTGTCTCGGTGGGGTAGAGGGCCTGGGAGCAGATGTTGAGGCTGGGCAGGAAGCAGCTAGTGAGGAGGAAGGGCGCCAGCCTGCAGCCCAGAGAGCACGCTGGGTGCTAAAGCCCAGACCACGGTGGGGTGGTGTCCACCCACACAGGCCTCATAAACCATCCTCACCCCTCGGGGAAGCACAGGGCCCCTGGTACCTGCCTCCAGCATCTGAATCGTTCACGAGTTTGGAATCTCAGTGGCTGGCCATGTACTCGAGTGAGAGCCCAGGGTGCTCGCCTAGGAAATGAAGGTTTATGCCACCAGTGGAGCCTCCAAACACAGAGGGACAGAACACGTCCCCTTAGGGCGTCTGACTTTGGATAGCACCACATCATGAGCTGGCCCAGATACGTCATTCTGAGGGATAGTCCCAACTGTGGCTGGGGTTGGCCCTTTGGACAGGAGCATTTGACATGGACTAAACAGCCAGAAATGACCACGTCCAAACACCGGCATTTTGGCAGGGCGTGCAGCTGCACTTTCAGACTCTCTCGGCACTGGGGTCAGGTGTTGAAGGGGCAGACTCTGGCCGCAGCTCCCCTGCCAGGCTGGGTCAGAGCCTGGCTCAGGAACTGTCCCGTCAGCGCTGGTTCTCCAGTGAAAAGCCACAGAGAGCAGGTGCTCACCCCTGCCTGTGGAATGCAGAGAAGGACCAGGGCAGACATGGTGCGGGTGCTGAGCCTTCAGTGGCAGCCTGTGGCCAAGGACGCAGTCCTCCAGGCTCCGAGTGTGACTGAGGACTAACGAAGGGTGCGTTGCAGGGAGCCATGCCCCTGCCTGCGCCGGTTGGGTCAGAGGTATGGAGCCTCCGCAGTGGCTGAGATAGTGGCCCTTACACCCACTGTCTCGAGGCCAGAGTGTCTAGTGGCGTTTGGGTACTGCCTGGCCCAAGGAACTAGAGCTGACCATTTGTCCTGTGCCACTGCTGTGGCTCCACCTTGTGACCCAAAGTGCCTGTGGCCGGCAGCTTCACAGCCTGTTGGCCCCACAGTGCATGTCTGGGCCACCTCGCCCTGCTGAGCCTGAATCTGCTCGTGACCTGAGCCCCTGGCAATCTGTGCACATGGGAGCAGGTTAGAGCCTGCTCTGGAGGGTTCAGGGCTGCATGTTTTTCAAGATATCTGACTTCTAGCGGTGGCTCATGCCTGTAATCCTAGTACTCCGGGAGGCCAAGGTGGAAGGATCGCTTGAGGTCAGGAGTTCGAGACCAGCCTGAGGGAGAGAAAGACCTCATCGCTCTACTAAAAACAGAAAAAATTAGTCAGGCGTGGTGGCATGGGCCTTTAGTCTCAGCTACTCGGGAAGCTGGGGCAGGAGGATTGCTTGAGCCCAGGAGTGGGAGGTTGCTGTGAGCTAGACTGACACCACAGCACTCTAGCCCAGGCAACACAGCAACACTCTGTCTCAAAAAGAAAAAGATATCTGACTTCCAGGGCCTCCCTGTGAGTGGAGCCAGTTCTGAGAAAGGAACTCATGAGAAAACCCTGGTGACTGAACACCAGCCTCAAAGGACCAAGGATGTCCTGAGTGAGGGGTGTGGCCCTGGCTGAGCCCCACCCAGCCTCCTTCAAGGACAGGTGGGAGCCGCTGCCTGGGGGCCTGGAGAGGTGGCCTGTGACTGCCTGCCATAGGCCCTGGAAACCCTGCCGTGTCTCGACTGCTTCCTTTCCTAGAGTGGTGCTCTCTGCACTGACTCTCACTGGCCCGTGCAGGGCAGAGTGGTGGCTGTGGCTCTCTGTGACCTGCCTGTTGCAGCATCTCCGGGAGATCTTGGATGGGGGCGAGGGGCTGCCTCCCTGAGGCAGTTCTTGGCCAGGCCACGCGGGCTGGACAGGTGGAGCTTGTGCTGAGGAAAGGGCATTGGTGGGCTGGAGCCGGCCGCAGCCCTTCATAGCTGGACGTCACTTGGCAGGGCCGAGGGATCTGAGCCTGGGCTGCTCTGGAGGGGTGCCAGTGTTCCTGCCACTGCGGGGAAGTGAAGGGTGCACCACCCTTAACTCTGTCTGAGCAAGGTACTGGAGCTTAGACAGAGCTCGAAACTGCTGGGAAAAGCCTTTGTGGGATTTTTCTAATCCTTAGTCATCCTGAAGCTTTCAGGATGATAGAATGGGGCGTAGCTCAGGCACCCCCCGAGTTGTGTGAGCTCTCTGCGAGCACCCTGCAGGGATTGGCATGTGCAGGTTGCTGCCTTAGCTCTGCAGGAAACACCGTGGGAGGGGTGGCTGGGGGGAGGGCGCAGAGAAACAGAAAGAACGTGGGCTGCGGACCGCCTTGGCAGCCGGGTTGTGGTCTTGCCTTTTCCTCGTAGTCGCCAAGCACCCTGGGCAAGGCCTTCCACCCCTCGGGCCTCGTGGTGCTCAACAAACAGCCTTCTCTTGGTCGACAGACTCGGTTTTCCTCTTCCTGGACCCTCACGATGTCTCGTGCAGGGCTGTTGTCTTCCGTTTCAAGTGGGTTTTCCTCACCTTTCCTTCCCTCCGCCCGTGGCAGTGGGCGGTGGTGCCCTCTCCACACTGTGTCTGCTCCTGGGCCGGTGGGTCCTGGAGGGCAGCAGCAGCCTGGAGCTCGATGCCATCGCTCTCACTTCCCCGTTCCTGAGCAGCGGGCAGTGGCAGTGTCCTCGGAGGCTCCCTGGGTCCACTGGGCATATGCCAAGGAAGCACCTGACGTCCGCCCTCTGGTCCCCACAGGTCCATGCCTACATCATCAGCTCCCTCAAGAAGGAGATGCCCAACGTCTTTGGTAAGGAGAGCAAGAAGAAAGAGCTGGTGAACAACCTGGGAGAGATCTACCAGAAGATCGAACGGGAACATCAGATCTCCCCTGGGGACTTCCCCAGCCTCCGAAAGATGCAGGTACAGCTGTCCTGAGCGGCCCTGGGGCCATCAGGGAGCCAGGAGGGCCCAGGGCACTCGCTCTGGAGGGAATCCCAGCTCCATGGGGGAGGGCCTCCCAAAACGGAAGCAGCTGGCTTAATCACCAGAACCCCACCCGAATCAGAGTTGACCAGGCAGTGACACCGAGCAGGGGAATGTGGTGACTCACCTTGCGTGGGGGGAGAGGGCTGGGCTGGGCCAAGCACTCTGCGGTGTCCTGTCAGGTAGTCCTTGCCACAGCGCTGCGAGGAAAGTGCTGTCGATACCTCCTGTTTACAGGTTAGGGAGCCACGGCCCAGCGGGGCGACCTAAGTTGCCCAAGCTGGGAAGTGGGAGAGCAGCTCTTTCTACTTGAGAAGACCTCACTCGAGCCACTCGGCCTGGAGCCTGGGAGGGGCCGTCCTTCCCAGTGCTCGTCTTCCTCCTCCCACCCACAGGAACTCCTGCAGACCCAGGACTTCAGCAAGTTCCAGGCCTTGAAGCCCAAGCTGCTGGACACAGTGGACGACATGCTGGCCAACGACATTGCCCGGTTGATGGTGATGGTGCGCCAGGAGGAGTCCCTGATGCCCTCCCAGGCTGTGAAGGGCGGCGCCTTCGATGGCACCATGAACGGGCCCTTTGGGCACGGCTACGGTGAGGGGGCCGGCGAGGGCATCGACGATGTTGAGTGGGTGGTGGGCAAGGACAAGCCCACCTACGATGAGATCTTCTACACGCTGTCCCCCGTCAACGGCAAGATCACGGGCGCCAATGCCAAGAAGGAGATGGTGAAGTCCAAGCTGCCCAACACGGTGCTGGGGAAGATCTGGAAGCTGGCCGACGTGGACAAAGACGGGCTGCTGGACGACGAGGAGTTCGCCCTGGCCAACCACCTCATCAAGGTCAAGCTGGAGGGCCACGAGCTGCCCGCCGACCTGCCCCCGCACCTGATCCCGCCCTCCAAGCGGAGGCACGAGTGACTGAGTGACCGGCCTCGCCCCAGCCACCCGCCATCTCCACACCACCCAGCAGGCAAAGGCCTGGGAGGCAGAGATTGCGGGGAGGGGAAGGCTCACCATTTCTCAAGGTCCATAAAGACTGAGCGGATGTTTCCTCGGCTCTTGAAAAGGAAAACCGCCATCTTTCTTTTAAGGCTGTTCCTGGGCCCGGCGGGGGAGGCAGGGGTGATACTCAGATGTGAATGATGGAATTTTGTGCACAAGAGCTATGGATATTTTTAATATATAATGTTAGAGGCACGTTCTTTCTTGCCTCCTGCTCTGTCTGACAGCACCCCCCCACACACACACACACACAGCCTCTGTCCCCTCCCGACCTTCCCTCCACTCTGGCTTTGGCTGGACGGCGCGTGCGGTGCCTATGCCCGCAAGGGAACTAGCTCGCCCCTTCTGGCAGCTGCCAGGCCAGGGCTGTGTGGACAGGAACGCCCAGCAGCCTCCATCTGTTTCCAAGCTGAGGGCTACTTCAGGGGCAGTGGCTTCCTCCCTCACCGGCTCTGCCTCCTGTGCTCTCGGTGAAGTGGGTTTTTGTGCCTTCCCCCTCGCAGGCCCCCTGTGCCCGGCCCTGCTCCTCCCTCCCAGACCACCCGGCCCAACACTGCACCCCAGCCTGGCAGTCACAGAAACAAGGCCCAGCCACCTTTGTCTTTCTGGGGGTGTTGAGGGGAAGAGTGAGAGAAGCTCTTCCAGAAAACTTCATAAGCTAGTTTTTGTTCTGTAAAGTGACACCTTTCATACTTGACTGAGTTTTCCAGCAACTTCCCAGCCACTCCTTCAAAAGCTGTGATTTTTGTCTCCCCTTCCCCGCATTCCAGCCTGGGGGCAGCTCCACCCAGAAACCATTAGATGCAGGGTCCTGGGGAGCATGCCCCTCCTGGGGCCCCAGAGTTGTGTCCTGGCTGAGCCTGTCCGCCTGGAATGTTTCCCCCTCTTGTACTGGAGATTTCTGATGTGCCCCTCCCCCGCCTTCAGGCGGGTGGTGGGTCCTGACAAGTGGTTTGGTGAGGGTGAGAGGAAGCCCAAGGCTCAGCCTGGGCCTAGTGTCCAGACAGCAGGGCTTGAGGGAACCACCTTGCCTTTTCATCCCCTTCCTTTCCTGCCTTCCCCTTCCCTGGCTGAGCAGAGGAGGGGATGTGACTTAGATGTCCTTAGAACGACCGCCCCAGGCTGAGCAATAAGAAACTGAAGCCAGCGTGGTGGCCTGAGCCCCTCACTCTGCTTCACCTGGGGAACCGACACACTCACCAGCCCCTGGATGGCCAGTGGGCGGCTGTCGGGCGTGGTGGCACTGAGGCAGGTGTCCCGGCCCCTGTGCTGTGCGTCCAGGTTCCCCCAGGCCTGGCAGGGATGGCGAACCCACAGCCTTCTGATTTCAAGATTATTTGTTCTTAAGCACCAAAGGAGGCAAGAAAAGCTTCATCTTTCTCTGTTGCACCACTTTTAATAAAATGATTTGTTCTGTAAAATTTGGATTCAGTCAAAAGGCTGTACTAAAGGACCTAGAAGGCCACAGGCTCCCCATCCCTGCCAGGGGTTCAGGGAGTGGCCCCTCCCCTACCGCGCCCCAGCGCTGCTCTGCTGCTCTTGGCCCTGGCCAGCCGGAGTCTCCAGGATCTGGCCTGTTGCCTCCCCAGCCCTTGGCCATACGGTATTAGGTGAGGAGGGACGCAGACCCGTCCTCACCAGGAAGTCGCTGTCTGAGGTGCAGCAGCTTGTTCACACTCGCCTGTGGGAAGAAAGTGACTGAAGACTTCTTCCTCGCATTAAAAAGTTTTAATTGTGCTGAAGCTGGCTTCTGGTGCTTTGTCATCTTTTCTGGGGGCGGGAGCCGAGCCCTCCTCCCCCAGGGCCTGTGGGGGTGCTGGCAGGGCATTTGGAGACCAAGAGGCCAGCAGGGACAGATTGGCGAGGCCTCCAGGGGGCGCTGTGCAGCAGCCGTTGCCTCCTGTGAAGAGGGTGAGGCCTGGATGTGTGGGGAGAGGGGGTCCCCAGGGGCCGAAGACCCACTTCCTTGTGCTAGGTGGGGGCTGGGCAAGGGCGGTTTACTTGGGGGTGAAGTGGCTGGGAAGACGTCTGATAACTGAGGACGAGGCTGGCACCCTCTAGGGTCCTCACGGCACCTCCTCCAGCCTGGGCTCCACCCTAGCCGGGGACAGACCATAGGGCCTTCAGCGCAGGGAGGGGTCAGTAAATAAGGGGTTCTGGGCTCCAGCGCCAGCCTGGCACCATGCTGGGCCCAAGGGTGGTTTGCAGACTGGGAAGCCGGGACTCTGAAGATGGACGAAGCAGACAGGTCAGCAACGAAAGTACAATTAAGGGTGGGGCTGGGCAGGCCCAGGTGATGTCACAGACGGGGAGACTGTACCGGCAGAGGGGAGGAGAACAAGTTGGGAGTGGGGAGACGGGCAAGGGTACAGAATGGGGTAAAGACTGCTCCAGGCAAACTGCGGCAGAAGCAGGATATAAACAAGAGCCCGAGGGTTTGCCGGACCCCGTTGTGTGCTCCAGGGCCCCACCGCTGTGCCCAGAGTCCTGTTTGAGGTACCAGTTGGAAGTGTCAGTGTGCCTCCTGTGTGGGTTCAGCTTGTGCAAGGTTTTCTAGAGCCCTCATGATCTGGGCAGGTCTGTTTCCACATTTCACAGCCGAGGAGCCCAAGACCGGGGACGGCCAGAGCAGCACTGGTCATGGAAGGAGACTCACCCCAGAGCCCGCTCGCCACGGGCTTCTAATCCACCGCACGCTTTATAAAGAAATACATGGTGGTGCTCCCCCACCCTACCCACCCCAGACTACAGCTGCACTCAGGGCTGAGAAAGCCATGTCAAAGATTACATGCTGTCACTCCAGCCTGGGCCCTGAGAGCTTGGGACAGCCCCTCAGCTGGCAGGTGTGACCCAAGAGAGGTGGAGCATGCTTGGTCAAGCAGTCAGTGCATCAGAGAAAAGACAGAACTTGGGAGTGCTGGTGGAACGTGAGCCAGGGAAGCTGCCTGCCCTCCTTCCCTGAGCACACTCCCCCAGTGGGGCTCTGCAGGTGACAGAGGGGTTTGAACCCCCAGGGGCTGCCCCAGGAAGTGCCTGCTGAGCTGAGGCTTGAGGGCAGGTGTCTGCCCCAGAGCTCAGGAGGGACCTGCGCCAGAGCTCAGGGAGGGGTCTTCTTTGGGCCATGAGGAGGGCCAGTGGATGTGGACTAAGACGAGGCCACCTACCTGGAGGGCTAGCCCCACCCCTTTCCTTCTCCCCAGCTCCCTAGGGGACTTCTTCTCCAGGGCAAAGGAAGGGGGTTTCCACCCAGTCCCTAGGCTTCTGGAGTAAGAGGCCTTCAGGGCAATCTGATTAGGGTTTCCCCCACAGTGGCACCTCAGAGCCCAGGACCCAGGAGGCAAAGCGCCCACCACCGCCTTGGCCCCTGCCCACACAGCAGCTGTTTTCTATGTAGAGGTTGCTTGTGAGATCTCATTCAGAATAAACATTTCTTCTGCTCCTTAGAAAACAAAGACGTAACCACAAATCCAACCCAGGGCCCTGTTCTTATCTCAAACGGGCTGCTGGCAGGACTTGCCGGACTTGCAGAGCCAGGGCGGGCCAGGGAGACGGGGAGAGCGGTCAGGAGGATCCTGCCAGCGCTCCTGCCCATCCGCGTTCAGAGCTCAACAGCTCAGGCAGGACCCAGAGGGCAGCCTTGGGCAGACAACCCCAAGTTCAAATCCCCGCTCTGCCACTTGTGGGGGGCCAGCCAGTCCTCTCCCCTCCTGAGCCTGTTTCCTCAGGTCCTACAGGCAGGAGCAGCCACACTTCACAGAGGCAGAGCCCCAGGGAGGCCCACCTTTGTGGCTTCCTTGGCTGAGCACCCTAGGCAGGTTAGTTGGGGTGGGGGTAAGGATGGGGTGCAGGGAGCATGGTGCCCCACCCAACACCCAGAACAAAGCAGGCTGGACCCACCCTTCCCTGAAGCAGCTTGCAGACCCAGTGGCGCCTGAGGGCCAGAGGGGTGGTGGCCGAGGGGGCCCAGGCCTGGCTTCCTATGCACCTAGAGGGCCTGATAATTGTAAAACCACATGGGGCTGCAGCCGCTGTGGAGCGTGGGAGCCCCTGTGGCTTGTTGGAGCAGCACAGGGAAGGTTTTTGGAAGAAAAACCAGGATGATGAAACCACCATATGTCCACCCATTTGGAGCTTTGGACTTTTCAAAGGACACACCCCTGGTGTGCTGGGTGGGCGGGGGCGGGGTGTGGGGGCTTCTTAACCCCCACCATCTCCATCAGCCCCTCCCCGAGACCCCCAACAGTCACACATTTAAATAAAACCCCGGGGGCCTGAGCAGCAAAGGAAGGGTTACCGAGCTCTTCCACCTCCAACCACATCGCTGCCCGAGCTCCTTCTAGAGAGAAATGTTAGGATGGCCATTGGTGGCCATACCGGGTACCTCATTTGTCCCTCACACCTGAGCAGGTGCAGTTCTCCATTGTACACAAAAACACAGTGTCCAGACAGAAGGGAAGGGACTTGCCCAAGGCCACATGCCCGGTGAGCAGGGACAAGGCTGTATGACCCCACAGCCAGCCTCTCATTCCCTGACCCCTGGGTGGGGATAGGACACCATGCTCTGTTTCCAGAGTGGCTAAGGGCAGGGGCGGCTGCCATTCTCAGCCAGCTGGGAGCTGCATCCCGCAGCTGGGGCTGGGCGACTCATCCTAGGCCACTTACTGGAGGCTGACTCCCCAGGCCCTGGGAAGGTGGCGGGCCACAGCCATGGGCCTAGGATGCGGCTGCCATGCTACAGACCTCTGGAGCCTACCTGTGTCTGAGCTGCCTCCTGTACCCAGAGGGCTATGCTCTTGGGGGTCAGGAACATGGGTCCCCCTGCCAGTCACTTGTTCTCCCCTCTCTGGGCTTCTCACCGCCTCTGAACCTTCTCTTTCTGCAAGGTCTGGGTCCCTGAATTGACACTTTCCTTTTCTCCATCCAAGGCCCTTTGCAGAAGCCTACATCAAGTCTACACGCAGTCTGGCCTTTCCCTGCCCCTGTCCCCAGCATCTAGGTGCCACTACATGGTTCCCTTCTGCTGCCAGGCACTGACCTAGCCCCAGAACCTGGGGACTCTGGCAGGCTCTGGACCAAGGGAAGGCGCTGAAGGCTGGCACCGTCCAGTCTCTGCAGCTCAATGTATTAATCTGTGAAAGGAAGGTAATGACAACTCTCTCCTGGCAGGGCTCTTGTGAAGATAACAGATCTGAAGTCATTTTGAAATGCCAAGAAGCCCAGTGGGAATGCAAGGTGCTATCAGCCTGACATTTTCCCTCCACTGCTGGGCAGGGCTATTGCCAGAGGGGCTGGGGGGCGGGGTGAAAGGCTGTGGGGGTAGCAGGACCCTCCTGCACTGGGACGCAGTGACCACAGAGGAGGAGGAAGGGAGAGTGGCCTGACTGCCCAGATGGGCTGGGCCAAGGCTCTGGGGGGAGAGGCTCCTCTCGCTGGCCTCACGTATCCCCTGATCCCCTCCGAGAGGGGCCACCGTGTGCAGGGCTCTGTAGGGAGCAAGGCAAGGTTTCTGTGGCCCCGGGGCGGGGGTGGGGTGGGGGGTGGGGTGGGGGGAGTCTGGCTCACACGGGATCAGAGAACAGATCTGGCTGGGCGCGGTGGCTCACGCCTGTAATCCTAGCACTCTGGGAGAGGCGGGTGGATCATTTGAGCTCAGGAGTTAGAGACCAGCCTGAGCAAGAGCGAGACACCGTCTCTAAGAAAAAAATAGAAAGAAATTAGCTGGACAACTAAAAATATATAGAAAAAATTAGCTGGGCATGGTGGCGCATGCCTGTAGTCCCAGCTACCTGGGAAGCTGAGGCAGGAGGATCGCTTGAGCCCAGGAATTGGAGGTTGCTGTGAGCTAGGTTGATGCCACGGCACTCTAGCCAGGGCAACAGAGTGAGACTCTGTCTCAAAAAAAAAGAAAAAAAAATCAGAGAACAGATCTGCTGGGGCCGAGTGGGGCTATGTCCAGGAGCTGCTTCTGTCAGGGCTGGAGTCCTGGCCCTTGTTGAGACCGGAAGGGACCAGGCAGAGACTGAGCCTCTAAGGACTTTCCGATATTGGAGCTGCTGAAGGAGTGAGCAGGGGGCCCGACCCCCTTTTATAGACAAGGAACCTGAAGCCTGCAAAAGAGATATGACAAAAACTAATAAAGTGCAAGAGAGGCAGAGAGAGGGCTGCACGCTGTCCCAGCTCTGCCCCACGCAGCCCCTGGCCTGGGGACTCCGTTATTGCTGTCTGGGACTCAGTTTCCGCTGCGCTGTACTGTGTGGGGATGGCGTCTGATGCGGGGGAGGATGGACTTTTCCGAGAACTCAGCATTCAGAGAGGTTAAGAGACTCACCAGAGATCACACAGGGAATGAGCCAGCACCCAGAGGCCTCACAAGTTGGCCCAGACAGCGGACCCCTGGGGCCGTGTTGGGGTGGGGGTGGAGGATCAGGGTGTCCAAGAGCAGCAGAGGAGAGGCCCATCTTCCACCCAGGTCCCCTCACCCCCGTTCTCCAGGTGGGAACTTCATTCCGGAGACAGCGCCTGCCCCACCTCTGGTCTCTGGCGCCCCCCTGTGGCCGCGGGGAGCAGACGCCTCTCACCTCCTGGGGGCCCCAGCCCTGCCCGCCAGTAGGAGGACCCAGAATTCCTCCGAGGGACAGGAGGGCTCCGTCAAACCAGAGGAGCTCCTGCCCCTACCTCTCCCAGGAGACCCGGAGACAGTGACTGGGATCCCCAGATTTGGGTTTGAATCTTGGCTCCCCTTCCCAGCCTGAGTTGGGTGTCACATCCGGACTGTTTCCCCAAATATTTCTCAGATTGTAGGCCCTGCGAAGCCTCAGGGCAGAGTCCCTGAGATCACATTGGAGACCCCGAACTTGGAGGAGCAGCCTGTTTGCTGCCAGGGAGTGCTCAGTTCAGCTCTACAAACACAGAACTCCTCCTCTCCCAAGGCGGGGAACCTCGCCCTGTCCCTTCACAAGGATGTCCCAGTCTTGAGAGGGGAGGCAAACCCTTGAACAGATCTTTTAAAGAAAGAATGTGTTGTCTAAAGCCACTAAAATGCCCCACCCTTTGATCTCTCGTCTTGGACAGACCCAAAGTCCCATGGCGTCTGGTCCAGCCCAGCTGGCTACAGCTGGGCAGAAATCAGAAATACCACCAGAGTCAGCCTCTCCCCTCCCACCGGTCTCCGGCAGCCCATCGGGACCTCTCCTTGCCCTTCACATTCCAGGCTGAGACTCAGGCCCAGCCCGGCGCCACCCCAGGGGTCTAGCTTCGGAGCCTCCTCATCCTTAGCTCCTCAATTCACCTTCATCCTTCCCAAGCCTCAGTGTGACCATCTGCTAAATGGGTGTGATCATCCTTACCCCACCTTCCCGCCTCCCGGGGAAGCTCTAACGACACAATTAAAGTGAGATCAGAAACTTTGGGGGCGGGAGGGGGGGTGCCAAGCGCGGGCAAACCTGGGAGAGAGCGAACTACAACTCCCATCCGGCTCCGGGGCCGCGGGCGTCCCCAGCCCCTCTCCCTGACCCAGCAAAAAGGCGGCCGCTGCCCAGGGGGCGAGGGAAGCTGTGGTGCTCCGGGCCTCTCCCACCTGGGTTAGGGCCCGGAGAGGCCCCAGGTAGAGCTGGGCCTGGGGCCGCGCAGGAATCTAGGCGGTGTTTCGGGTCCCGGGGGGAGGGAATCCCACCCCCACCCCGCCCAGGAGTTACTCTCCGCTGCTCGCCCCCCCACTTCCTGGCCGGAGTTGGTCCCACCCCCGCGCGCCTCCGCCCTCCCGCCTTCACCTTCAGCCGCGGCTCCCATTGGCCGGCGCGCACCTGCCCGTCCGTCGGGGGGCGGGGCGGGGCGCGGCGCCCAGGTGAGGGCGCGCAGGCAGCGGCGGAGGAAGGTGACAGCGGGGAGGGTGGCAGGGTTGGGGGTGGACGCGCGGACCGACCTACGGACGAACGGACGGACGGACCGACGGGCGGGCATGCGGGCGGCCGGGCTCTAGCCAGGGATCGGGGCTCGGGCCGTAGCCATGGAGCGGCGGCTGCGCGCGCTGGAGCGACTGGCGCGGGGCGAGGCCGGCGGCGGCCCGGGGCTCGACGGCCTCCTGGATTTGCTGCTGGGGTTGCACCACGAACTCAGCAGCACCCCCCTGCGGCGGGAGCGCAACGTGGCGCAGTTCCTGAGCTGGGGTGAGTGGCGGTGCGGCAAGGTGGGGGGCGGCCCTAGGGACCCCGCGCCAGGATCCCACGCGCTCCACGCTCACAGGTCTTCCCGCAGGGACCTGAACCCTCAAACGTTCCCCTCGCAGACTGTCCTCACTGGCCCTGACACGTGCCACTCTAACCCGCGGCCCGCTCACTCACCTGTGCGCCTCACCCTCAGATACACACACGCCCCTTTCCACTCACAGACCCCGGCACACGTACACAGCACACACTTCACAAAGACACACGCAAACTTGTGCCAGGTATAGACCGCAGACGCATGTACCCAAGGCACGCCCTACGGAGTTGTGTACAAGATTCCTCACTCACACATCACACCCCACACCCGATGCAGACCCCTGTCAGTGCCATGCACAGACACAGGCTTTCTCAGTCTTGTACACTTGCAGATACCCCCACACACAGACACACGCCCGTCTCCCTGCATACAGGACCACGGCAGCCTGGACTTAGGAAACAACTTCAGCCCCTTGGTCTCTGCCAGCTGCTGGCCAGGCTCCCTGAGAGCAGTTCCCTCAGGGCCGGGGAGGGGGGCCTGGCTGGAGGTGGGTCGGTGCCTTTTCCTGGTTGACTCATCTGAGTCACCGGGAGTGGCTGGCCTGGGGTGACCCTGAACCTACAGTGGGCCCTGGCGCCAGTCAGAGGGTTCCCTGGTTATACCCAGCCAGGCCATGGAGGTAAGGCACGGGGTCCTGGCCTGGAGGGTGGGGTGAGGCGAGTGTTTGCCCAGTGGGTGACTAGCGTTCCTGGCGCTCCTGAGCTCTGGGTAGGCACAAGGCCTGGCCTGGCACACTTGAGGGAGGCCTGCAACTCAGATGTGCCAGCAACTTGCCCCAGCCCCAGGCCTTCCGTCCGGGCTGAGGGCAGTCAGACGGCCCCTGCCTGTGTTGCGTGCCTGTCTCTCTGGGACTCCTGCGTATTATGCGTGTGTCTGTGTTGTCATCACCTCCCCACACACGTGTGTGTGTTTGCGCACACGTGTGCTCCTCCCTGCCTGCCTCTGGCACCTCTACCTGGGACCCCAGCATGGGGGCCCATCTGTTGACATCTCCCGAGGTAACTCAAAGGGCGGTGACTCATTCCTCTCCTGCCCCAACTTGTCCCTGCTGCTGCCCAGAGCCCCCATGCCTTGTGGCAAGGCAAGGGGACTGGGCGGCCAGTCCTGGGGGCCTGGATCCTCATGCCTATGGGCCCTGGGCGTTGGCCCCTGTCTGGCTGGTGGGTCACCACTCTGCTCTGGCCTTGGTTCCCCCTCGGAGGCCAGTGGCTGCTTCTCCCCAGCTCCACACACAGACCTGGGAAAGAGACAATTAATTTTGGTAATGAGGTTTCCACACCACCCCCGCTGCGGGGGTTCTGCCTGATAAACCTGTGGAGCAGCTCTCTGTCCCACCCACAGACCTGCCCAGCTGGCAGGGAGTTTACCTCCTGGCAAGGGGAAACTGAGGCAGGGCGCCAGACCACAGCTGCCCCCAGTCCTGAATGGTCACTCCTGCCTCCCTTAGTTCCCAAGACCCAGTTTCCTCCCTCCAGCCTGTGGCTACTCCAGGCCTGGGAAGGGCCTGGGAGTGGCTGGAGATGCCCCTCACGGAGGCATCCAGGACTGCGAGGAAGGAGGAGGTTCTTGGCCATGCGCAGGCCTTGTCCCAGGAGGGAGGCAGGGCTTAGAATTGTAGGCTGGTCAGGCCTGGAGGGGCTCCTGAGCGCTCACACCCTCAGGTGCTAGGTCTGTTCCATGTGAAGGTGTTTTGGCTCGGTTTTTGAGTTTTGTGAGCACCTGGGCGACTGGTATCTATGCCTCCAGACCGAGGGGGCCCCACTTGGGGTACACAGAGCCTGTCCTCCCAGAGCCCTGCAGAGCCACTGTCCTCCCTGTCTGGGGCTGCCCCAGACCTCACCCCCAGCCAGGTACCTCTATGCCTACAGGGTCCCCAGACCCAGGCCCACAGCTCCCAAATGGCAGAGAATCCTCTCTAGGGACTAGGAATGTCACCTGTCCAGTTTCCCAAGACAGGCCCTGGCCTGGCCCTGTTAGGGGGCCAAAAACTGTGAACTGGGGTGGGAATGGTATCCCCATGGTCCCCAGGGCAACCCAGCCAGCCAGGGTCAGGCCCTAGGCTGGGGAGGACCACAAATCCCATCAACCCCTGGGGTGGAGGCTGCCTGGAGTCTGAGGATGAGGTCTGGGGCCAGGTGGTCAGCTAAGCCAAGACCCTCACCGTCCACACTTCCCGATCATTGCTGAGCAGGCTCCAGCTCCTCTCAACCCCTTAGCCGGCGGCCGTCACTGGGGCAGGCATCCCTGCCCTGGCCTCACAGGAGATGCAGCTCCCGGTTCCCAAGGTGAGAGAGGGAGCTGGCCCCCCACCTGCCCTGCATGCACTGAGCCCCACCCTATGTCCCCTCAGCCAGCCCCTTCGTAACGAAGGTGAAAGAGTTGCGTCTGCAGAGAGATGACTTTGAGATTTTGAAGGTGATCGGCCGAGGGGCCTTCGGGGAGGTGAGCAAAGGGCCTGGGATAGGTGGTGGGAGTGTGCTCCCACCAGGCCATGCTGACCCCAGCCTTCCCTGTGGCTTCAGGTCGCTGTGGTGAGGCAGAGGGACAGTGGGCAGATTTTTGCCATGAAAATGCTGCACAAGTGGGAGATGCTGAAGAGAGCTGAGGTCAGTGTGGGGTCTGGTGGGCCTTTGGCAGCCTGCACGTGGGTGGGGACAGGTGTGTGCTGCCCTTGAGGCCTCCAGGGCATCCAGGGGAAGAGGCGGGGCATGGCTGCTGACCAGGCAAATGATGTCACCCTCAACAGCCACCAGTCTCCCGTCCCTTCCTCACAATAAACCTTTCTTAAAAGCAAGCAGAGTTGTTCCCATTTTCCTTACGGTAACACCAAGGCCCAGAGCCATGAAGTGTGGGCTTGGGCTCATCCAAAGCAGCCTGGGGAGAGCAGAGCTGTGACCTCCATTTGAGCCCCTACACTTACTGAGTCCTTCCCCATTCCCTGCGCTGGCAAGGCATGGGTTGGGGGGGTCCTGGGCTCTGATCCCGTCCTACGCCCTGTTCCCCAAAACCTGCTGCAGACAGCCTGTTTCCGGGAGGAGCGGGACGTTCTGGTGAAGGGGGACAGCCGCTGGGTGACCACTCTGCACTATGCCTTCCAAGACGAGGAATACCTGGTGAGGACACTCTGCAGGGTTAGAGGGGGGTTGCCTGGGGACCTGGGGGTGCTGGGACCAAGGAGAGAGACCCCTTCTACTGGGACAAAGTAGCTTCCACTTCCCACCAGCTCCTGGGCCTGCCGGAGCTCCGGCTGGGAATTGGCTACCCCAGGGGTGCTGGGAGACACGGCCCTGCCTTCCCAGAGCCCCATGGGACCAATGTGAGGGGGCAGGTGCCCCTTCCTCCCAGACTGATTCTTGTTCCCTACATAACGCTGTCCAGTACCTGGTGATGGACTACTACGCTGGTGGGGACCTCCTCACACTGCTGAGCCGCTTTGAGGACCGCCTCCCGCCTGAGCTGGCCCAGTTCTACCTGGCTGAGATGGTGCTGGCCATCCACTCACTGCACCAGCTGGGCTACGTCCACAGGTGGGGCCCCGCAGCCCCCTGCACCATCCAGCCCCTTCCAGCTGCTCTGGGGAGAGCTGCTGTTTGCTGAGCACTCAGTGTGTGCCAAACACTGCTGGGGACTTCATATGTGGTTCCTTTGAATCCTTATGCTAAGAAAGCTTATGTCGTGGGGGCTGCTCTTGTCCCCTTTTTAGTCGAGGAAGTCAGAGCTTAGCACAGGTAAGCACCTGACTCAAGGTGATTTGGCTCGTGGGTGGCTGAGCCATGGTCTGCACTGGGGATGTCTGGCTCCTGCAGCCCCAGCAGCGCATTCTTCAAGGGTCCTTTCCCCAGTCTAGCTTCCTGCTTCCTCCTGGCCACCAGCCTTCTCTCCCTCGCACATGCGTGCACACACGTCGCACCTGGGCATGCGCCTAAACACACATCCACATACACACATCCTGCCTTCCCCCAGGGATGTCAAGCCAGACAATGTCCTCCTGGACGTGAATGGACACATTCGCCTGGCCGACTTTGGCTCCTGCCTGCGTCTCAACAATAGCGGCATGGTAAGGACCCCACCCCAGAGTGGAAGCAGGGGACACCAGGCAGGCCAAGCTCTCAGGGCAATGGGCGGCCCAGGCCCCAGGTGGGGGGCACCAGGCCAGCCCAGCCCTGGCAGGGTCAGAGTGCCAGGGTTGTGGCGAGGGGCCAGCAGCCCCAGCCATGCCTGAAGCTGCCCTCATGGCATCATCACACCCCCCCCCCCGCCACAGGTGGACTCATCAGTGGCAGTAGGGACACCGGACTATATCTCCCCTGAGATCCTGCAGGCCATGGAGGAGGGCAAGGGCCACTACGGCCCGCAGTGTGACTGGTGGTCACTGGGAGTGTGTGCCTATGAGCTGCTCTTTGGGGAGACGCCCTTCTACGCCGAGTCCCTGGTGGAAACCTATGGCAAGATCATGAACCATGAGGTCTGGCCGCCAGGCTCTGGGGCTCCAGGGAGGCCAGTGGGATTCCCAAGTGTGTGTGGTTGGAATCCTAGACACTTGACCCAGCCTGACTCCCCTGCCCATAGGACCACCTGCAGTTCCCCTCGGACATGCCTGAAGTGCCAGCCAGTGCCCGAGACCTGATCCGACACTTGCTGTGCCGCCAGGAAG
Organism: Indri indri; assembly: GCA_004363605.1. Classification (NCBI taxonomy): domain Eukaryota; kingdom Metazoa; phylum Chordata; class Mammalia; order Primates; family Indriidae; genus Indri; species Indri indri. The sequence goes on from RJWJ010012177.1 coordinate 28,841, forward strand.
AGCGGCTCGGCCGTGGCGGGCTGGATGACTTCCGGAACCATCCCTTCTTCGAAGGCGTGGACTGGGAGCGGCTGGCGGCCAGCACTGCCCCCTATGTCCCTGAGCTCCAAGGGCCCATGGACACCTCCAACTTTGATGTGGATGATGACACCGTCAACCACCCAGTGAGTGGCAGATGCTACCGCAGGCAGGGAGGTGCCCTGACCCTCGCTGGCTGTGGGAACCCTCCAGAAGTTCCCTGGGGTGGGCTAGGGCTGAGGTCTTTGGACCCCAGGGGCTCGTAAGAGTTATGGTTCACCTCAGCTCATTCACCTGCACTGGAGTGGGTTGTGCCAAGTGAAGGTCTTTTGATCCCAGGTGTCATCCTATTAATCAGCATTCATAGAAGGAAGAAAACTCCCAGCAGCCACGCTCTCAGGGACTCGTGGGAGCTGGGGGCTATTTTGGTGGGGGCCGCGTTATGCCCTTAGGTTCCCACCTGAGCAGGTCCCGGGGGACTCCTGGTTCTGAGGCCTCCTCTTGGAGCTGTGCCTGTTCACCCTGCCTCTCCTCCCATCTCCTCCTGCAGGGGACCCTGCCACCGCCCTCCCATGGGGCCTTCTCGGGCCACCACCTGCCATTCGTGGGCTTTACCTATACCTCTGGCAGGTGAGTTTAGCGCTCACACACCTGGTGAGAAGCTGGGGGCTGCCTGGCCTGGAGGACGCTGGAAGCCCACCAGGCACTGGGAAAGAAGGCAGAGTGGCTACCCAGTGCTTGCATGTGACAGGTGCTCTGAGCCTGCGTGTCCTCAGGGTCCTGGTGAAGCCATGCCTGTGCCCGGCTGGGCCCCATCCCAGCACGTGGCTCTCTCAGTGCCTTCCACAGCAAGCTGAGAACGGGCTGCACTTGGAGCCAGAGGCCTGGAGTTTGAAGCCCCTACAGCTCTCAAACCTCACTTAGTGCCTCTGTAAAATGGGCGGGATGATCACCCATTTGAGGGGCTGGCCTGAGACTCCGGCAAAGTCCTGGTGAGGCATGCTCTGGGGTGCAGGAAATGCCTCTGACCCCCACTCATCAGGGCCAACTTGGCCTGTGTCACCACATCCTCTCAACGGCCCTTGGAGAGGCCTTGTTATCGCCACCATTGCCGGTGAGGAAACTGAAGCTATGTTAGGGTCCAGGTGATACAGCTTGCAAATGCCAGGACTAGGGCTCACACCTGGGCCCAGGAACCCTGAAGCCTGTGCCCTGGAGCCACTGCCCATGGCACCAGCCTGGGGTCTCCTGAGGGCAAGGTCTGGTCTGGGTGTGTCTTGGGTGATAAAGTGATTGAATGCACTAGGATGGACGGGGCTTTCTGCCAACATGTGTCGCCCCTGTCCTCCCCCAGTCCCAGTCCTGAGAGCAGCTCCGAGCCATTGGCTGCTCTGGAGCGGAAGCTCCGCTGTCTGGAGCAGGAGAAGGTGGAGCTGAGCCGGAAGTGCCAAGGTATGGGGAGCAGTTGGGCCAGGGCTGGCTGAGGGTGGGCATGTTGGCCCTGGGGGCTGCTGCAGGAACAGCTGCTCACCTATGGGGGCTGCCTCCCCTGCCAGAGGCCCTGCACACCACTTCAGACCACTGGGAGCTGCAGCAGCTACAGAAGGAAGTGCAGACTCTACGGGAGAGGTTGTCAGGTATTGCGGCCCCCATCCTACCCCCACGCTGGGCTGAGTCCCACCTGGGTTCCAGTCCTACCCCTGCTCTGTACATGCTGTGTGATCTTGGGGAAGCACCTTAAACCCCCTGAGCCTGCACGAGGGAAATGGGCCATGGTGAAGGTTCTATGAGACATTGCACATGCAGTGCCTGGCTGAGGCTGGGGCAGTCAGTACGTGCAGGTCTCAGTGACTATTCCTGGCAGAGACACTGAGGGACAGCAATGCCCCCTTGTCCCAGACGGATGGGCCTCCTGCTCGTAGCCCAGGTCAGGACAGTGACCCATGGCAGGAGAGAGACCAGCTCCACCAGGTGAGGGCCTGCTGAGGCTGGTGAGGGGCCCAGGGCTCCACACTGTGGAGGTCCTTGCCCTGACTCTGGGCCTTGTCCTACCCACCCTGACTCCACAGGAGCTGGCTGAGGCTCGGGCAAGGCTGCAGGCTCAGGAGCAGGAGCTATGCAGAGCCCGGGAGCGGCAGGAAGAGCTATTCCAGAGGCTGCAGGAGGCCCAGAAGAGAGAAGCAGCCACAGCCAGCCAGACCCAGGCCCTGAGCTCCCAGCTGAAGGAAGCCCGGGCTACCCAGAGGGAGGTGGGTGAGCAGGAGGGGTGATCTCAAAGCCCACTGCCTCCTCATGCCTGCTGTGGCTGGCAGAGCCTGAGTCTGTGGCAAGGTGGGGCAGAGGGACTGGGGTGGGCCAAGTCAGCACTGGCTTGCCTCTGCACCCATCACAGCTGGAGGCCCAGGTGGCCACCCTGAGCCAGGAGGTGACACAGCTGCAGGGACAGCGGGAGCGAAGCCTTGAGGAGTGTTCCCGGGTCAAGGTAGTGAGGTCTTACCCCTTGGCAAGAGGTGCTTTCCCCCAGGCCTGACTCCTGTGTCCCAGGGGTGGGGTGGGCCATGGCCTCCTGGGCCCCTGCCCTGACCCCTCTCCATGTCCTCAAGACCGTCCACACAGCCTCTGAGACCAACGGCACGGGACCGCCCGAGGGTGGGCCTCAGGAAGCTCAACTGAGGCAGGAGGTGGCCACTCTGCGGGAGCAGCTGGAGCAGGCCCACAGCCAACGGTGAGCTGGGCAGGAGGGGTGGTGGGGACAGGCTGGACCCAGGCTGGGCTGGGAGTCACTGCCTCGGCCTTCTCCTCCCCAGGCCAAGTGGGAAGGAGGAGGCTCTGTGCTGGCTGCAGGAGGAGAACCGGCGGCTGAGCCAGGAGCAGGAGCGGGTGAGCAGAGCAGACAGAGGGACAGACAAGGTAGACAAGAAAGGGTAGGACAGCCAGCAGGAGGGAGGGCGGAGCTGCCAGGGGCTGGGCAGGCAGGCTGTAGCAGGTGAGCAAGGGCAGACACAGATGGGGCTCAGGGTGCTGGGGGTCCTGTGGGGAGAAAGCAGATGGCCAGGGCTGCTGGAGCACCCTGGGGCTGAGCCGCCTCCCCACCCGGCCCCCAGCTGGTGGAAGAGCTGGCGCAGGAGCAGCAGAGCAAGCAGCAGCTGGAGGGTGAGCGGCGGGAGACGGAGAGCAACTGGGAGGCTCAGATCACCGACATCCTCCGCTGGTGGGTGCTGCAGGGCCAGGGTGGGCCCAGGGAGGGCTGAAGGCCCAGCTCCGAACCCCGTGCCCCTTTCCCAACAGGGTGAATGATGAGAAGGTCTCAAGAGGCTACCTGCAGGCCCTGGCCACCAAGATGGCAGAGGAGCTGGAGTCCTTGCGGAACGTGGGCACCCAGACACTCCCTGCCCGGCCGCTGGTGAGCCCCAGGGACACCCTTTGGGGGTTGCGGGGTGCCAGTAGCCTCACTCTACAGGTGGGGACACTGAGCTTCACAGCAGGTCAGCGGCTGAGCTGGGGTTTTGAGCCTGGCCAGGGTGCATGGGCAGTGGTGTGCTCTGGGGGAGTGGGCCCTGAGGCAGCCGGGCCCAGAGGGCATCTTACACATATGCCCATGGCCATCAGGACCACCAGTGGAAGGCACGAAGGCTGCAGAAGATGGAGGCTTCAGCCAGGCTGGAGCTGCAGTCTGCACTGGAGGCCGAGATCCGCGCCAAGCAGGGCCTGCAGGAGCGACTGACGCAGGTGCAGGAGGCCCAGCTGCAGGCCGAGCGGTGAGGCTGGGGGCAGGCGCTGCAGGGTCGGGCCCTGTGCAGAAGCCGGTGGCGAGCCCTTGCCGTTCTCCCTCAGCCGTCTGCAGGAGGCCGAGAAGCAGAGCCAGGCCCTGCAGCAGGAGCTGGCCACGCTGCGGGAGGAGCTGCGGGCCCGCGGGCCAGGGGGTGAGTGGCCACTGCCTGCCCATTCTAGAGCCAGGCCCCCACCACAGCCTCGTGGTCACCACGGGGCTCTGGCAATGGCCCGGCAGGGCTGCGGGGACAGGAGTCTGTTCTAGGACTCTGCAGCTTACCCTTCCATCTGTCACCAGCATTCACTGAGTACCTGCTGTGTGCCAACCCTGCCCCCAGCCTGTGGTCCTTTCCCTGCTTTACTCAGGTGATTAACTGAGGCCCTTGCTGGCCCCAGGTTCACTGGGCCAGGGACCCCACCCCCAGTGACCCACGCTCTCTGCTTGCAGACTCCAAGCCGTCAAACTCCCTGATTCCCTTCTTGTCCTTCCGGAGCTCAGAGGTAAGAGACAGGGAGAAGGGCTGGTTGGTGGGGAGTCCTGGAGTCAGGTGCAGGGGCCTTGACTTTGTCCCTCCCTCTCCCATCCCCAGAAGGATCCTGCCAAGGAGCCTGGTGTCTCAGGAGAGGCCCCAAGGCCTGGGGTGGAGCCAGAGCTGAGGCCAGAGGGCCGACGCAGCCTGCGCTCAGGGGTGAGCACAGGTGGGTTCCATGGTTGGGGGGTTGGCCCCAACCCCTGCCCTTCTCACCTGTTCACTTCCCCTCCTGCAGGCTGTGTTCCCCAGAGTGCCTACAGCTGCCACAGCCCCTGCAGAAGGTGCTCCTGCTAAGGTCAGCACCTAGCAGGCTGAGTGGGGTGGGGGTGCCAAGCTATTCTGCCAAGCTCCACGGGACTTTCTATGCACATCATGACGGGCAAAAACATTTGGGGTGGCCCGAGCCCTCAGGGATGGGCACAGGGCCCTGGGAGGCTATGGCAAGCATGGGTAATGGCATGCTCCCCGTCCCCAGCCTGGCTCACACATGCTGCGCCCCCGGAGCTTCCCATCCCCCACCAAGTGTCTCCGCTGCACCTCGCTGATGCTGGGCCTGGGCCGCCAGGGCCTGGGCTGTGATGGTGAGAAGCCCCAGCCCTCCGCACACCCACTCCCCACACTCCAGCCACAGGCCCCATGTGTGTGACCCCGACACACCCAGGCCATTTCTCCCAACCCAGGGTCTCTGCTGGTCCAGTGTCCCACTGCTCAGTTTTTGTTTTTCTTTTCTCACTTGTCAAGGTGCCACTGGGGCTGGGAATACCTGGAGTCTTGGCTCCAGGCTGTCCTTTCCCAGCTTCACCCTATCTGCCCTCTCCTGATTTCCCCACAGCCTGCGGCTACTTCTGTCACTCAACCTGCGCCCCACAGGCCCCGCCCTGCCCCGTGCCCCCTGACCTGCTCCACACAGCCCTGGGAGTGCACCCCGAAACGGGCACGGGCACTGCCTACGAGGGCTTCCTGTCGGTGAGCAGGGGCTGGGGGAAGGGGTCGGCACGGGGGGGCTGAGGGCTCGCACAGGCCCTCCCATGCCTGCCTTCCTCCAGGTGCCGCGGCCCTCTGGTGTCCGGCGGGGCTGGCAGCGGGTGTTTGCTGCGCTCAGCGACTCACGCCTGCTGCTATTTGATGCCCCTGACCCTCGGCTCAGCCCGGCCAGTGGGGCCCTCCTGCAGGCGCTGGATCTGAGGTGGGTGGTGGCAGTGGGACACAGCCTGGGCCTAGTGGTGAGGGGGCAGCCAGGGACAGTGAGACCTCTAACCTGCTCCATGGACCTCCAAGGGACCCCCAGTTCTCAGCCACTCCTGTCCTGGCCTCGGATGTCATCCACGCCCACTCCAAGGACCTGCCACGAATCTTTAGGGTGAGTGCCTAGGGCATGATGGGCCAGCCACTGTCTGCCTCTCCATGCTGTCCCCAATCCAGCCACTGTCCTCCCTCTCCACATGATGGCCACAGTGGCTTCCATTCTGGCCCTGATGAACTCTCCATCCTGCAGCCACAGCGAGCTTCCCACATGAGCATTTGGACACATCTTGCCTTGTTTAGGACGCTCTGTGGCTCCCATCGCCCTCAGGGTGCTCCTGACCGAGGCCTTGAGGCCCCACGGATCTGACCCTGCAGGCCTCCCAGCCTTCTCCCCGGCACCTCTCCTTGCTCTGGCCACACCTTGTTTTCTCCAGTTCCAAGGGTGCCCTGTGCCCCTGTGCACCTTGTCCTCGGTCCTTCACATTCTGTTCCTTTTGTATGGAACTGCCAGCCCCCGCCGGTCCCCAGCCCCTCACCTTCCTTGACTAACTCCTGGTTAGTCCACTCACGCTTTGGCTCTGGCAGAAGTTTCATGTCCCCTGGGAAGTCATCCTTCACCTCTTGGCCTGGGGTAGGGGCTGTAGTCTTGCTCATGCAAGGCCCGTCCTTGCCCTGGTCATACGGGGCTGGTCATACAGGGCTCTGCAATTATCTGCATGCTGTCTGACCACCTGACCAGCTTGTCCCCTGCTGTGGACAGGGCCTATCGCTACACCCAGCAAGTGCACACTTGGTTCCTGTGCACACTGGCTGATGAAGACAGGAAGGGAGGCAGGATGGCAGGCTCTCAGCCCAGAGCCTTCCAGCCTGGACCCTGCCTGCAGGTGACAGCCTCCCAGCTGACCGTGCCACCTACCACGTGCACCGTGCTGCTGCTGGCCGAGAGCGAGGGGGAGCGGGAGCGCTGGCTGCACATGCTGGGCGAGTTGCAGCGGCTGCTGCTGGACACACGGCCAAGACCCCGGCCCGTGTACACACTCAAGGAGGCCTACGACAATGGGCTGCCACTGCTGCCCCACACACTCTGTGCTGCCATCCTTGGTGAGCTGGCTCAAGGGAGCGATCTGGGCCCATAGGGTTGGTGCTGGCCCAGGCACAGTCTAGACGGCCATCGTCACTGCCCATTCCCTGTAGCCACGAGCCGTGGACCCAGCTTTATAAATATATCCTCTCTGCCCTCCTCTGTGCACAGCTGCTTGAAGAGTCCTGGGCCTCGGGGCAAGGAGCCTGGCTTCTTGCTACTGCATTTCTCTGTGCCTCAGTTTCTCCTTTTTCTAAAAGAATCTCAAGCAAGTGGAACAAGCAAGGGCTTTGAATGAGACAAACAAGGGTTCCAGTCCTGGCTCTCTCTAGCAGCTAGGGGACCATGGGCAGCTGAAGAACCACCCACCCGGAGCCTCACATCTCCTGGGTGGAGCTGCCATGAGGCTCACTTACGTGCAGCAGGGCCCCTCCGTGACTTACAGCTGGGAAGATGCCTGAAGCAGCACTCCTAGGCTTCCCCTAACAGCTGAGCCCCTGAGCCAGCCCTGCCCTCACTCAGGGTGGGAGCCATGGGAGAGGGTGTGTGGGTCCCCTGGGTCAGTTGGGAGCTGGAGGGGTTAGGGCGTTACTGAGCAAGGGCTCTGCTTCTCAGCCACCAGCATTGTTGCTTCTCTTCCTCACAGCCGCTCTGTAAGAGAGGTGCCGTCATTGTCCCCAGTTTGCATAGGGGAAACTGAGGCTCCAAGAGGTGATGTGACTTACCCCAAATCCCACAGCTCAAGGTGATGGGCCTCTCACCTACCCCCTGTCCCATGGCTGTCCCTCTTTAGAGCCAAGGGAGAGAAGAGTCTGGCGATACAGGGACAGTGGGACTATTACCACCCCCACCTCCTCAAGAGAAAGAGGCCCAGCAAGGGCAGGTGGACTGCCCAGTTTCTCCGCCACTGGACAGACCCTCTGACCCCCAACTCTCTCCCTCCCTCCACCAGACCAGGAGCGGCTTGCTCTGGGCACCGAGGAGGGGCTGTTTGTGATCCATCTGCACAGCAACGGTACATGCCAAGGGTGGGCATGGGTGGGGTCAGCCCAGGGGACAGAGGAGGATGGGGATGTGCTGCTTCCCACCCACCTGTGGGTGACACTCTCCCCTTGACAACCCTGCAGACATCTTCCAGGTGGGGGAGTGCCGGCGGGTACAGCGGCTGGCTGTGAGCCCCACAGCGGGCCTGCTGATCGTGCTGTGTGGCCGCGGCCCCAGCGTGCGCCTCTTTGCCCTGGCTGAGCTGGAGAGCACAGAGGCAGCAGGTGCCAAGATCCCCGAGTCTCGAGGCTGCCAGGTGGTGGTAACTGGGCGCATCCTGCAGGATCGCACCCCAGTGCTCTGTGTAGCCGTCAAGCGCCAAGTGCTCTGCTACCAGCTGGGCCCAGGCCCGGGGCCCTGGCAGCACCGCATCCGTGAGTTACAGGCACCCGCACCTGTGCAGAGCCTGGGGCTGCTGGGTGACCGGCTGTGTGTGGGTGCCGCCGGTGGCTTCACACTCTACCCGCTGCTCAATGAGGCTGCACCATTGGTGCTGGGGTCCGGTCTGATGCCTGAGGAGCTGCCGCCCTCCCGAGGGGGCCTGGGCGAGGCGCTGGGTGCCCTGGAGCTCAGCCTCAGTGAGTTCCTGCTGCTCTTCACCACTGCTGGCATCTACGTGGATGGCACAGGCCGCAAGTCTCGTGGCCACGAACTGCTGTGGCCAGCAGCACCCACGGGCTGGGGTAAGGCCTGCAGAGGGCCTGGCTGGGGGGCCAGGCACCTTCGGTATATGGGTGAAGACAGGGTCCTGCCCCAACTCCTGAGTTTGGCATTGGAGGCCCTGCACATCCTCCAGCCCAACCACAGCCTGTCCTGCTCTTGGTGGCTTGTGTGGGACCTTCCTCTTCCATTCCTGAGCTGCTTTCCTTCCTTTGTATCCAGCAAACTCTTAACCAAGTCCAGCTCCAGTGTCAATAAGGGGCCTGCTGGCGGGCACTCCAAAGACGACTGCTGCCCTTGCTGTCATTGTTACTAGTGCCTTCATGCTCCCAGCTCTGCCCTCCCTGTCACTGGTCTTTCCCTTCTCTGCTCTCTTACCTCTCTGTTCAGACCTGTGTCCTGGCTCATCACCTCCTACTGAGCGACTGGCCTGGGGAATGGGCCGGGTTGGTTTTGTCATCTATATCCAGCATCCAGCCCAGGCAGGCTCACTCCAGGGGCTCTGAATGTTTGGAGGAATGAATGAATGAATGAATGAATGGGGTAGTGGGGCAGTCTGGCAGTTAGGTGCATTCACAAGTAACTGGTGTGATGGGCTAAGGGCTGGAAGAGAGGGACAGAGCTTCCTTCATGAGCAATGGCTCTTCTGCGGTGGGGCTTGTGGCTTGGGTGTAGCACAGACTTTTGGCATTGTAGGCTTTGGACCCAGGCTGCCTGGGGCCAAATCCCAGCCCTCACTGGGTGACCTTGACCATTACTTAGCTCCCAGGTTTCCATTCCATCATCTGTAAGTTAGGAGTGATAATAACAGTACCTGCTCAGAGTTTGAGAATTAAGGAAGCTGGGTGTGGTTCACCTGTAATCCCAGCCACTCTAGAGGCTGAGGTAGGAGGATCACTTGAGGCCAGGAATTCAAGACCAGCCTGGGTGACAGCAGATCTTGTCTCAAACGAAAGAGAGAGAGAGGAAAGAATTAAGGGAGAAAAAAACATGTCAAGTGTTTAGAACTGCGCCAGGTATGCAGTGCGTGCTCCACAGTTGTTATCGCCGATTTGCCGTGGAGGTTCTGTAGAGTCTTCAGGGGAGGGACCACTGCGTGGAGTGTGGAAGTTACTGTGCTGTGACAGAGCGCAGGGTCCCTGTGGTACAGAGGAGGAAACGAGCTCAGAGAGGTGCCTGATTTGCTGGGGGCTGCACAGCACAGGCAGTTTCCTGCCTGCAGGTTACGCAGCCCCCTACCTGACAGTGTCCAGCGAGAGCGCCATCGATGTGTTTGACGTGAGGCGAGCAGAATGGGTGCAGACGGTGCCGCTCAAGAAGGTGAGGGCCTCCCTAGACCCCGGAGGCTGCACTGGGGTGGGGCTGGGTGGCCTGGCCTGACCTCTGCCTGCCACCTCAGGTGCGGCCCCTCAATCCAGAGGGCTCCTTGTTCCTCTATGGCACCGAGAAGGTCCGCCTGACCTACCTCAGGAACCAGCTGGCAGGTGAGGGAGTGTGTGTGTGTGACCTGAGCGCGAGCTCGCTGGGGCCCTAGGGACTTGCGAGCCCCGCCCTGCTCTCTGCTTCTGCCACAGGGAAGGACGAGTTCGACATCCCCGACCTCACCGACAACAGCCGGCGCCAGCTATTCCGCACCAAGAGCAAGCGCCGCTTCTTCTTCCGGGTGTCCGAGGAGCAGCAGAAGCAGCAGCGCAGGTGCGCCTGCGTGGCGCCGGGGGTGGGGCCTCCTCTTGTGGGCGGGGCGAAGAAATATTTGCTGCGGAGTGTGGAGCTTCGCGCCCAGCTCCCTACACGCCCTCCGCCCACCTGCAGGGAGATGCTGAAGGACCCCTTTGTGCGCTCCAAACTCATCTCACCGCCCACCAATTTCAACCACCTGGTGCACGTGGGCCCCACCAATGGGAGGCCCAGCGCCAGAGACCCTCCCCGGGTGAGTCCTGCGGAACCAGTCACCGGCCTCTCTGGTGAGCTCGAGCCAATCGCAGGCGTCTGTGATTACAGGCCTGTGGCTCATCCCTCTGGCGCTGGAACTTAAGCACTTCCAGGATGGGAGTCGAGGGAAGTTTGATCGTCCTGGTCTCTTGTTCCTCCGGGTCCCAGCCCCTCTGCACTGTCCTCCAACAGGCTCCGGAAAAGAAGGGCCGAGGTGCCCGCACTTCTGGCCCGCAACGGCCCCACAGCTTCTCGGAGGCGTTGCGGCGCCCAGCCTCCGTGGGCAGTGACGGCCTCGCTGGAGATGCGGACACCAGTAAGGGCAGCCCAGTACTCCACACCCTCCCCCAAGTTCCCACCCCCTGTGGGCTCCTCACATCTGACCTTGGCATTTTTGTCCTCTCATCCTGTTCCTGAAGCAGTGAAGAGGAAACCTTGGACGTCTTTGTCCAGCGAGTCTGTGTCCTGCCCCCAGGGATCTCTGAGCCCTGCAGCCTCCCTAATACAGGTGAGCTGGTGGGAGGGGCTTTTGCCCTCCGCCATTCAAAGGACAGGCAGTTCTGTTCTGTGCTAGGCCTGGCTCTGGGACCCGAGGCTAGGGAACGAGCTGAGCCCGTCCCTGCCTTCGATCCTAAGAGATGCAGACTCTTACCAATTTCACCCCACCGGTGGTCACCAGCAGGGCCCTGGAGGTAGGTCGGCCTAGGTGGGAATCTTGGCTCTGACTGTCCCAGCTGTGTGGCCCCGGGCAAAGTGCCTAAGCTCCCTGAGCTTGACTCACCTGTAAAATGAGGTTATTTCCGTGAGACCTGTGTGAGTTGAGGATACCTGGGAATGGTTCAGCACAGTGCCTGGCACAGGGGGAGGGTGCCACACAAGGGGAGCTCCGGGAACTCTTAACAGAGGCCCAGCCCATGGAGGAAGGAACAATCCATTCTGACTGGGGACAGGGGGAGACCTGAGAGGAGCTGGGAAGGCGCCACTCACCCTCCAGCCACATCTCCAATGCCCTGATACACACACCCACTCCAGTCATACCAGGTCACTCAGAGCCCTGGAACTGGCCATGTTCTTTCACACTTTCAGGCTCTTGCCCCTGCTGTTCCCCCTGCTTTGAATGCCCTTCCCTGTCCTTAACCTGATTAACACCCAGGGTGCCCACTACTATCACCTTCAAAGAAGCTTCCTGGCCACTGGTCAGGTGGTCACTGCCTCCCTGGGGCAGGCGCCACCTTTGCCATCTCCCTCTCCCCTCCCCCTTCCCTGCAGCTCCTGCTATGCTGTGGTTTTCTCCTGGGTATCTGTCCTCCCTCCACTGTGGGCTCCTTGATGGTGGGGGTCAGGTTTCATTCTTCTGCCCAGAATAAAGCATGTTTGTTGAATGAATGAAGAATGGAGTGAATGAGCAAAGGGACTTTGAGTTGATTTAGGGTTAAGTAAGAGTTCTCCAGGTTCTTCCAATGACCCATGTACCCCCCACTCCACCTCACATCTGGCTCCCTCCGAGGGTCCTGCTACAGCAGGTGATGGGTCCTAGGGAGGCCTCTGGGAGGCACTGGCCCCCTGAGGAAAGGGTCCTCCCTGCCTCTTCCCATTCTGACATCCTTCTCTTTCCCCTCCAGGTCTCAGAACGGCCCCGGAGCCTCCCCCCAGCCCCTGAATCAGAGAGTACCCCTTGATGTCCTCTGGCAGGGCCCACCCCAATCCCAGGACAGAAAGATGTGAGGGAACAAAGAGCCTGAGAAATGCCATATTCCGGCTGGTCCGGGACATGAAAATTTGGACTCAGGGAGGTCCTGGACTGGGCAGTGACTGGGAGGCTTGCCTGGGTTCCTAGGACTTGGTGGTCCTGACTTCTAGCCCTCATCCTGCCTTCCCCTCTGCTCCCAGCCCCAGCCTGTGCTAGCCATTGGGAATGGAATGGCCCCTCTTCTGCCTTGGTGTCCAGGGGTGATTGTGCCAAAGCTCTTACAGTACCAAGCCCCAGGAGGCTTGTAAGAGTCGGGGTGAGGGATGGAGAGGGACCGGGTCCCTGGGAGCAGGTTGGGGGTCTTGTCTGTGGACTTTCTGGTCCCCAGCTGAGGCCAAGATGGGGCAAGTCCAGGTCTGTGTTCAGGGTCTGGGTGGGAAAGGCAGGCAAGGAGGATGGAGGAGGGAGAGGATGTAGGTGAAGGAGGTGAGAGAGAGACAAGAAGAAGGAAGCGGAGGAGGAGGTAATAGTAACTGGAAGGAGGCAGAAGCCACGCAGAGGAGCAGGAGGGAGGGATGAAGGAGGAGGATGCAGAAGAGGAGGAGGGAGAGACAAAAGGAGCGGGAGGAGCGGGAGCTGGGAGAACACAGACCCACAGTCCCTTCTCTGGGGAGGAGCTTGGTGAGACTGGGAACAGGAGGACTCAGTGTCAGCCAGGCCTCTCGGAGGGGAAGAGACTCCTAGGCAGGGATGGGATGGGGAGGGTATTTATAAGGGCTTCTTGGTGGGAGATGGGCATCGGGGGGCCACTGGAGGGTCTCCAGGCACACTCTGGCCCTTCCCAGAAAGGGGGTTCCTTTTTCTCAAAGCTTCGACCAACTGTGTATTAGGGGAATATAGGGGGCATTTTATTATTGATCATAGTCATTATTATTGTTATTATATTACTATTTTTATTAAACCTCCCCCTACTGAGGCGTGGGGGGCAAAATAAATATTTATCTCCTCAAATGCCACATTCCCAGGAGGGACAGACCATGATGCTCTGTGAGGCAGCAAGAAACTAATAAAGACAACTTCGTAAGCTGCTGGTCTCCCTGCCTGGATCTGTCTGCCTAGGGTTCAAAAGATGGGGTATCAGGGATGGAGGGAGGAGTGGGAGTGTTATGGAAAGTTACAGATCAGGTGCCTTCCCTACATTTTCAGGAATCAGGTGACTCGAATGGAGTAAATTCATAGGCTTTTTTTTTTTTGAGACAGTGTCTCACTCTGTCATCCAGCTGTAGTACAGTGTCATCATCATAGCTCACTATAACTGCCTCAGCCTCGCAAGTAGCTGGGACTACAGGTGCGTGTCACCACGCCCAGCTAATTTTTTTATTTTTTGTAGAGATGGGGTCTCACTGCATTGCCCAGTCTGATCTTGAACTCCTGGCCTCAAGGGATCCTCCTGCCTTGGCTTCCCAAAGTGCTGGGATTACAGGCATGAGTCTCTGCACTCAGCCAATGAATAGACTTTAATAGTGGAGGGATGGTTTATAAAAATGTGGGCAGGGCCGGGCGCGGTGGCTCACGCCTGTAATCCTAGCACTCTGGGAGGCCGAGGCGGGCGGATCGTCCTGAGCTCAGGAGTTCGAGACCAGCCTGAGCAAGAGCGAGACCCCGTCTCTACCAAAAATAGAAAGAAATTAATTGGACAGCTAAAAATATATATAGAAAAAATTAGCCGGGCATGGTGGCGCATGCCTGTA
>RJWJ010012178.1:0-42607 GCA_004363605.1 Indri indri
TGCATTCCTTTTCATTTCCTCTGTGTTCAGTGTTAAACTGACTGGACATAACCTGGCTGTCAGGGAGAGTTACGGTGGGTTGCAGACGCTGTCTGCACTCTCCCCACCAGCCCAGGTCTACAGACTGAATAAGCCATTTTATTTCCTGGGCCGGGTCAAAGTAACTGATGTGGCTCCTCCCACTGCATTTCCTGCCCCGGGGGCAGGGTAAGAATGGCTGACAGAGAGCTTCCTGTTTCCTGTTTGCCTCCAGGAGAGCACAATTCTAAATGGCCCCATCTCTCTGCCTTTGGAAAGGCAATTGTCCTCTGCTCTAAATCAACCCTCATGGGAAGTCACCTGCAGTTCTTTTCTCTGGAGTGCCTAGCCTTCTAGAGATAACACTGTTGTTAAGAATTTCTTACTGTACTGCTTGTTAGAGGAAAAAACAAAAATGGTAAAATTGCTGATGAACTACTGCTATTGTTATGGATGTTTTGAGGAAGATTTTTTGAAATTAAGATATTGATTAATCTTTTGAATATTTCTATACTTTTATTTATTTTGAGTATGTAAAAGATTGTATCTTTAACCTGGAAATCCTTATAATACATTTTTAACTTACAGTTTTAAAAGTAAGTGAAATTATTTTTCTAGGTCAGTCTATTAAATTTGTGAATTTGAACAGTTAGATTTCATGCCTCATAAAATCAATGAGGATTTTCAGTTAAGTCATTGATTTTGTGACATGTGTAGAAGGTTGCCAAATTCATATTTGGAGCCAGAAGTTCAACTGTGATGTGACCCTTAACCTGAGATTCCAGACTCCCCGTGCTCTGACTCCATCTGCGTGGTTTCTATTCTGATGCCCTTAGGAATCCTCTGTCCTTCTGAAATTCATCGACTCACAGCCCTGTGAGGCTGCCTTGCCTTCTCCCAAACTGTAGGGCAGTGACTCTCAAACTTTAGTGTGCATCAGAATCACTTAGAGGGCTTGTTACAAAGCAGATTGTTGGGCCTTGACAGAGTTTCAATTCAGTAGATCTGGGATGGGGCCTGAGAATCTGCATTTCTAAGAAATTATCAGGAGATGCTGATGCAGCTGGTCCAGGAACCACACTTTGAAGTTCACTGCATGAGACCTTTGCTTGAAGCATCTGTGGTAGACAGAATAATGGCCCTCCATATCTGTCCACGTCCCAACCCCCAGTACTGCATATATGCTATGTAACATGGCAAATGGGACTTGGCAGATGAGATTAAGTTAAGGATCTTGCAACGGGGGGGGGGGGGATTATCTTGGGTTATCTGGGTGTGTTCAGTGTAAACACAAGGACCCTTATAAGGGGAAAGCAAATGGATCAAAGGCAGGAAAAGGAGTAGTGAGGACAGTAGCAGAGGGTGGACCAATGCGCTTTGAAGATGAAGGAAAGGTCACAAACCAAGGAATTCACAAAGCCTCCAGGAGATGGAAAAGGAAGAAAAATGGATTCTCCGTTGGAGCCTCCAGAAAGAGCACAGCTCTACCAACATATTGATTTTAGGTCCAGAAGACTAATTTCAGTTTCTGACCTCCAGAACTGTAAGATAATAAATGTGCATTGTTTTTAGCTGCTAAATTTGTGGTAGTGGGTTACAGCAACTACAAGAAACTAAAACAACTTACCGCATATTACAGTCTATCTGAATCCTATCCACTTTAGCTCAAATTTTAATAGAAGTATACCTCAAACTGTATCTTCATGACGTTTTTACTCAACAATCTCAGTTCAAAATTTTCTATCCTCCTGTGAATTCTTAGAACATTTATTATCTTGACCAGTTACATAAATTCAAAGGATCTCATTCATTTAACAGTTTGTTATATTGCAGACCCCAAGCTGAGGCTGACAATGAAAAGCTATAATTTCTGCTCATAAAAAGCTTCTAATCTATCAGGGGAGGCAGATACAGCAGGACAACCTAAATCATATATATCACATACATGAATATGTCAAAAAACTACATGTGGTTTATGCGTGTGTCATATATCATATATCTAATATAACGTATACTACCTTAGAGTATGATCATTCATTTATATGTTTTTCTACATACAGATGGTAAACTTCGAGTGGGGAGGGATAATTTCTAATATCACTAATTTCCTGAAGGTAGTAATAGGGTCCTATTTAGAGCTGTGTTAATTATTTTAAAAAGCCCCCTGGTAGGAAAAGTATACTTTTCTTATGTTAGGAGCACAGGAACTATAATTTCATAAGTACAATTTATTTAGTAAAGTCTTTCAAAAGTTCGAGTGCTAGGAGGACAGGAGAGAGATAAAGAGGAATCTTTTTCTTGGAATCGGCACTAGCACTTCATTATGAAAATACCATTGAACGGGAGTTAAGAAGCCAAATTCTTGTTCTGGAGCAAATAATTCTTCTGTCAACTGAGTGAGTCTAGTAGATAGATTATCTCTAAGTTCTTTTTGCATCTAAAAGATTGTGTGTCTGCAATCTCTGTATCTCTCACAACCCAAAGCACGATGCCTTGATTGTGAGAGGGACTCAGTAAGTGAGATCACCTGTGTGCTATTTTGAAGTAGCAGGCTGTTTTCTATTCCACACATAGCCTTTGGGTGGTTTTACACTGGAGGATGACCATTGTGCTGCTCCGTGTATAATGCAATTCTGAGTATTTCCTGCAGGGCAGGTTTGGTCTTGACAAATTCCCTCAGTGTTTGCTTGTCTGGAAAAGTCTTTATTTCTACTTCGTTTATTAAACTTAGTTTTGCAGGATACAAAATTCTAGGCTGGCAGTCATTCTGTTTAATAAGACTGAAGATGGGGCCCCAATCCCTTCTGGCTCCTAAGGTCTAAGTTGAGAAGTCTGTAGTTAGCCTGATGGGTTTTCCTTTGTAAGTTACTTGACATTTTCACCTTATAGCTCATGGGAGTTCCTCTTTCGTGTTGACTTTGGCCAGTCTGATGACTATGTGTCTGGGTGAGTGCCTCTTTGCAATGAATCTCCCAGGTGTTCACTGATTTGTTGTACCTGGATGTCTACATCTCTAGCAAGACCAGCAAAGTTTTCCTCAATTATTCCCTCAAATAGGTTTTCCAGCCCTTGGGCATTTTCTTCTTCACCCTCTGAGATGCCTATGATTCTTATATTTGGGCACTTTATATAATCCCATATTTCTTGCAGGCTTTGTTCATTCCTCTTAATTCTTCGTTCATTCTTTTTGACTGACTGTTTTAATTCAAAAGAGTTGTCTTCAAGCTCCGAGATTCTTTCTTCTGCCTGGTCTAGTCTATTTTTAAAACTTTCCACTGTGTTTTATATTTCCTTAAATGAATTTTTCATTTCCAGAAGTTCTATCTGGTTTTTCTTTACTATGTCAATCTCTTTAGTGAATTTTTCATTTATTTCCTGAATTGTTTTTCTGGTTTCTTTGAGTTGGTTTTCCATTTTCTCTTGGATTTTGTTGAGCTTCCTTATAATCTGCATTTGGAATTCTTTATCTGTCATTTCAGTATTTTCATTTTGGTTAGTATCCATTGGTAGAGGGCTGGGGTTCTCTTTTGGGGAGACTTTTCATTCTGATTTTTCATACTTCTGTGGTTCTTATGCTGATTCCTTCTTATCTGGGGTGGTTTTTGCTTCCTAGTTTTGTATTTTCTTTCATTAGATGGGGCTCCCCTCAACTCACTCATATGCGGGTATTTGTAGCATATGTTGGATAAGAGCCTTTGGCTTGGTTGTGGGTGCTTTGATGGTGATCTAGGTTCTGGATAGATGCCTTAGTCATGGATATCCTTAGTGTGATGCTTTTCTCAGTTGCTAGTTTTTGTATGCTGTAGCAGTGGCGAGCTATGTGTGTGGGCGGATTCCCAGTCTCTCTTTGATGACAGAGGATGGAGGCCTTTGAAATTCTTTCTCTATCCCCAGCCCTGCGAACTCAATTTCCTTAAATAGCTATATAGCTATTTAGATTATCTTTTGCATACTGTGTGAGTTGTGGTAGTTTGTGTTTTGGGGCAATTAATCCATTTTGTCTAAGTTGTTAAACATGTGTACAGTTTTTTGTAGTATTTGTTTATTACACATTTGAAATCACAGGGTCTGTAGTGATAGCATTTCTTTATCATTTCTGATCCTTATATTGGCAATTCGTGTCTTCTTTTTTTTCTTTGCCAGTCTTGCTAGATGTTTGTTAATTTTATTGATCTTTTCAAAGGACTGGCTCTTTGTTTTGTCCATATTCTCTATTGTTTTATGTTTTCAATTTCATTGGTTTCTACTCTTATCTTTATAATTTCTTTCCTTCTTGGATTTGGATTTGTTTTTCCTCTACTTTTTCTAGTTTTTTGAGGAGAAAACTTAGATTATTGATGCAAGACATTTCCTTTTTTTCTAATATATACATTTAGTGCTATAAATTTCCCTCTTAGCACTGCTTTAGTTTTGTCTTGCACATTTTGATATGTTGTGTTTTCCTTTCCATTCAGTTCAATTTTGATTTCCCCTGAGACTTTCTCTTTGACTCATGGATTATTTAGATGTGTATCGTTTAGTTTCTAAGTGTTTGGAGATTTTCCTATTATCTTTATGTTATTGATTTTGAGTTTGATTCTATTGTGGTAGGAGAACATACACTGTATGATTGCATTTCTTTTAATTTGTTGAGTTTTTTTTTTAATGGTCCAAGATATGGTCTATCTTGGTAATGTTTTGTGGACCCTTGTAAAGAATATGTATCCTGCTATCGTTAGGTTGAGTGTTCTATAAATGTTGAGTACATCTTGTTGGCTGATGGTATTGTTAATTTCTTCTATATCCTTGTTGATTTGATGTATAGTTGTTGCACCAGTTGTTGAGAGAAGGCGTTGAATTCTCCAACTGCCATTGTGGATTTGTCTAGTGCTCCTTTCTTTTCTATCAGATTTCGCTTTATGTATTTTGCAGCTTTATTGTTTTGTTAATACACATTCAGGGTTGCTGTGTCTTCTTGGTGAATTGACCCATTTATAATTATGTAATGTCCTTCTCTGTGTTCTGAAGTGTATTGTATCTGATATTAATGTAGGCGCTCCTGCTTTCCTTTAGTAACCTTTGCATAATAAATCTTATTCTATCCTTTTATTTTCAACTTGCCTGTATTATTATATTTGAAGTGAATTTCTGGTCAACAGCATATATTAATAGTTGGATCATGTTTATTAATCTACTCTGCTGATCACTTTTAATTGGTATATTCAGACTATTTATTTTTAGTGTAACTATTGATCTGATAGGGCTCAGTCTTCCATTTTAGTTGTTTCTCTGCTTTCTTTTTCTTGTCTTCCTGTGGGTTACTTAAAGATTTTTGAATTCCATTTTCATTTATCTGTAATATTTTTAAGTGTATCTGTTTGTATACCTTTTCGAGTGGTTGATTTAGGTATGACATTATATATGCATGACTTATCAAAATCTACTAGTATTATGATTTTACCAGTTCCAGTGTAGAAACCTTATCTCCCTTTATGACCCTTTATCCTTCCTCATTTATGATAGAATTATCTTTAATATTTTCTCTACATACATTTAGAACCACATCAAATAGTTTTATAGTTTTGTGCTTCAACGAGCATAATTTAGAAAACTCAAGATAAAAGAAAGGCCTATTATATTTACTCATGGTTTTCCTTGTCATGTTCTTTATTCCTTCTTAATGCTCCAAGATTTCTTCTTTTGTTGTTTCCTTCCTATTTGGAAGAACTTTGCTTATCTTATCTTTTAGAATAGGTCTGCTGGTGATAAATTCTCTCAGTTTTCTATCATCTGAGAATGCCTTTATTTCTTTTTCATTCCTTAGGATATTTTTTTCTGAGTATACAATTCTGATTTGACTGTTCTTTTCTTTCAGCACATACAAAATATTGTGCCAATTCCTTTTGGCCTCCGTAGTTTGTGATGAGAAATCTATGTCAATCTAATTGTTTTCTCACTATGGGTATGATTTTTCTTTTGCTGCTTTTAAATTTTTTTCTTTGCCTTTAATTTTCAGAAGTTGAATTATAACATGTATTGACATGGATTTCTTAGACACTTTACTATTGTGCTATGAGACTCTGGACCTTATTTAAATCTTCAGTTTAAGCTGGCTTTTTCTAGTACAACTATAGCAGGGGAAGGAGGGGCTGCTCCTTTGTTAGTGCCAGGTGGAGATAGAAGTCTAGGTTTCTCACTTGGCCTCTTCTGACACCTGAGGTGGGGGCTCCTCATTATTACTGGATGGAGTCGAAGTTTTTCCCTCCTACATAGTTTTTCCCTCCTCCTACGAAGTTTTCCGTCCTTCCACTGGCAGTGCAGTGCAATTGGCTTATTGTTGTTTGGTGATGGTTGAAGTCCTGACTCTTTTCTAGGTATCCTCTGCTATCATGCACCAGGGAGGGAGAGGATTTTCTCACTACCGTTGAGTTGGGTGGAAATCCAAGTTCCCATATTGTCTCCTCTGACATTGTGGGGGTGGGGGCTTGTTACCAGTTGGCAGGGATGAAAGTCCTGGTTTCCTACTGGGCTTTCTGTGATACCATCCTGGTGAGGTTTTGGGCCACTTAGTCTGTTTGTGCAGCTATAACAAAATACCACAAACTGGCTATTTTATAAAGAACACAAATTTACTTCTCATGGTTCTAGAGGCTGGATGTCCAAGACCAAGACACTGACAGGTTTGGTGTCTGGTGAGAGCCTCGTTTGTGCTTCCAAGACGGTTCCTTTTTGCTACATCTCTGGACGGGACAAATGCTGAGTCCTCACGTGGCAGAAAGGTAGAAGAGAAAAAGGACCTTATCTAATTCTCTTCGGTTCTTTTAATCACTTCCTATGTTGCCACCCATTAATACTGTTGCATTGGGGATTAAGTTTCAACATGAATTTTAAAGGGATCACAAACATTCAAACCATAGCAGCCACCTTGTTATAGCTTCTTGAGGGTGAAGTCTAGGTCTCCTCCCAGCCTTTGCTGGTTTGGGTGGGCCATGTTTTTTATTTGTGGTATTTGGTAGGAATAGAGTGGTTACTGTCTAAGAGTTTCTATCTTGCTAGATTTGCCCCTTTTCTGACCCTTTGGCTAGGGAGAGCAGGCTTTTGTTGAGGCTTTTTAAAAACATCTGAACCCATTAGCATTTCGGGGTTGTTGGATTCCTTAGCTCCAAGTCTGGGATGTATAAGGCAACTTATGACCATCTTTTTCCTGGGGTTCTGAGACCCCCTAGCCAGTTTGTCTACTTGCCCCCACCTTTCAGAGTCTTTTTATTTCATATGTTTGTTTTATACATAATATCTGAGGTTTTTCATTGTTAGCGAGAGGAATAGGGAAAAGTATATCTACTCTATCTTACCAAACTGTACAATTTATATTTATGTGGATAATGTCTTTGTCTTTTACTCTTGGAGCATAGGTCAAGTTCAACCTTATTCTTTACTGTGTTGAGGGACAATGTTTGGAAGTATGAGATGTGAAGGGAGAAAATACTTGAACTTTTTCTGCTGGGAAACAGCTTTTTGTGATGGTTTTTCATTCTTGTCACGATGGGTGTTCAGGAAGTAATTATAGGGAGTGGACAAGTCATGGAACTTAAAGCAGGGGTGCCTAAACTAGCAAATATACAGCAGATCTAAGACTTCCTTTGCCCTTCTGTTAGGTGGCTGCTGCCATCAGAACTGCCCCAATTAGCAGACTTCTTGACTGGGAAAAGAGGGAGCAGTAGGGTCAGAAACCTTGCTGTCAACTTTGCTTCTCCCTCTTTTATCCTTTTTCTCTTCCCTTGCTTCAAAATGATCTCGAATCTGGAAAAAGTATCATCTTTTCAGGACAGAGATAATAAAAATCTTGTGTGGCTTTATAGTATTTGTGCATATGCATCAATAAGCAATTCGATTATGCTCATTTAAGGTTTTATATTAACCGTGGGTCAGTTTCACACTGCCATGGTTCTCACTTTTTGGTTGCCCTTTATTATTCTGACGTGAAAATCATGTCGAAGGGAAAATTATTTGTGCACTATAATGAGTATAACTTGCGTCCTGGGGGCCTTGAAATGCAGTTTACCAAACTAAATACAAAAGACAACAGTCTAAACATAGATTTTACCATAGTCAAGCTCTTCCTGTGAAGGCTTGAAAAAAAAAAAAAAAACCTAGGGAATTGTCACACTTCCCATTGTTATTCACACGCTTGTTTGGAATCCCATGGTGGCAGCTGCCAGAGTCCTGACATTTCAGCAGAGAGAGGAAGCGGGGCAAAAGTTGGAAGTCTCTGGATCTGAGGAGCGCTCTAAATTCCCTGCAGCCCTTGGGCTTTCTTGAAAACATGGTAAAGGTTGTACAATTTGGGTAGATGATTCCTCTAGTAAAACAAATTCAATTAGACAACAGTATTCACGAACACTACAGAATACAGACTTAAAATAACACCAAATCCTATTAATTACTTTAGACTCTGCTTCTTAAATGGCTTGCCATTCAAGTCAACAAACAATCATCAAAACATGAGCATGTGTCTGGCACTCTACGAGGGACAGTTGGGGAAACAAAGATGAACAGACCCCAACTCCTGTTTTTAAGAAGTGAATAATGTAGAGGGAAAACAAAAATGTATACAAATAACTCCTGCACAATGTGCCTAGATGAGGCTTCATAAAGGAGTTGCCATTTGAACTGAATCTCAAAGGATTGTTTAGTGGCTACAAGCAACAGAGATGGACTCTGGCTAATCGAAGAGGAAAAAATATTGAGGGGGAATCTGTTGAAGATTGTGGAGGTAGCTCTTGAATTGGAGTCAAAACCAACCTCTAAGGAAACAGGTGTTATGGATTGATATGTCAGGGACTGGTGGCAATGTTTGCTTCAGAGAATGGAGTATAAGGATGAGTGAACTCCAACACTATTACGCTGGGTCATTTCTCTCAGGGCGTAAATTGAAGGTGAGAGGGCCAGAGAGGTCTGATTTGGGTTGCATACTCACCTCTTGGCCAGTGCAATGCCAGGAGGGTCGGTCATTCCTTAAAGGAAGAGCCCAATCTCTAATCAAAGGCCAATGGCTCTGATGTTGGGCAGCACGGACCACAGTCAGGTGGAAGAAATAGCTAAGCAGAGATGCACAGCAGAGAAACAAGAAGGCTGTTTGAGCACAGCAAAGAATCTGGTCTGGTTGTGCATAGGTGAAGAAGGGCTGAGTTAGGAGAGATGAGGAAGAAGAGGCAGGCTGGCCGTGGGCAATGGAAGGCCTTAGGGCCATGTTTGGAATTGGCGATAGAGTCAATGGCTGGGGCTGGGAGGAGCAGAGCTGGTCAGATCTATGCTCTGAGAACAGTTCTCTGGAAACAGACTTGGGTTGTAAAAGGAAATATGGGGCGAGCAGATCAAAGAGGAGGTTGCCTAGGTGCAAAGGGGGGAGAGAAGGCTTATAATGATATTATAATTTACTTACTGTTAAACAGCAACGATGAACACTTGCGCCCATTTTATTTTTACGCAGGAGAGAGGACAGGCATGCAATATTCTCCCTTTTAATAGTTAGAGGACCAGAGGCTCAAGATGCTGAGACATGCCCTAGATCCTGGGACGGGTAAGGAGGAGCCCGGGCTCACCCTCAGTCATCTTCCTGGGGGCTCCTTCTAGCATGTGAGACGCCGCCGCCAGATCCAGCTGGCTTTGCTTTGCTGCACCGCAGGCTGTGACCCATTTCTTCCCCACCAGGATGATATTCTTTTGGGGTTGTGCCCTTGGGTAAATAGCTCCAGTACATCTGAATCTCGGCTTGCGCCTGACGTGCTTATGTGGCCTGAACAGAGTTTTTCTTTTTCCCCCATGAGAGAGGATTTTCCAAAGGAGTTTAAAAAATAATCTGTGGTGGATATTGAACATGTGCTCAGCTTCTAAGTTAGAGGACGATAGTGTAGGAGGAAACACAGCAGAGGGCATTAGGAATGTTAAGCTGTGGAGTCAGGTTGCCCAGGTTAAAATCTCTGCTCTGCCTCTTACTAGCTTTGTGACCTTGGTCAAGATACTTGACTCTAAATCTGTTCGTTTATCTGTAAAACGGAGTTAATAATGGATCTCCCCTCACAGAATTGTTGTGAGATTCAATGTGATAATGCATATAGAGATCTTAGAAGAGTACCTGACACGTAGTAAGTATTTAATAATGCTGCTATTCAGGTTATTGTTGTTAATATCTTACCTAAAACATGGCGGCAGAAGTGTTCCAAATAGTTCTATGACGTTTGAGCTTCACTGCCATCTAGTGGCCAGGACATTTCGGAAGGTGCTCTAAATCTAGGTGTTGCACCCACAGGTGATGCGAGGTCCTCTTAGTGTGTAGCTGAATGAATTGCTGATAATTGATTTCAAAGGTGAGCGCTGGACATGCAGGCCTGGGCCAGGAATATCGTGTGACCTTATTATTGGCCCCAGTCGCGTAGAAAGAGTAACTTTGTCTCTACAGACAGAAAAGAAAGTCAGACTATGGGGCCTCCAGTGCCTTCACAGTTCCCACACAGGGAACTGTGTTTCCAATAGGTGTGGCCACCCGTTGGAGCAGGATAGACTACTGGCTGACTTGCCAGCGTAGTGGTTAAGAATGGGATTATGGTGGTCATGTGGTTCGTGAGTCATCAGCTGAATGACTTTAGCAAGTTACTTAACCTCTTTGTGGAGAGTGAAAGTCCCTACTTCATGTAATATGTATAAGAATGCGTATACATACTTAGCATAGGGCCTGACGCATAGTAGGTGCTCAGTAAACGTTAGCCCTGCTTATTTTTCACTCTTGCGATAGATTCTTGTGTTAAAGAAGGGCCTTTCATTCATTCATTTGTTCATTCATTCATGCATTCATGCAGTCATTCAGCTGATATCTATAGAGGACATAGCATGTGCCAGGAGCTGAGCTAGATGAAGCCGTACATAAAACAGACACAGCTTCTCACGGTTGTGGTGATGGACATTAAACAAGAGCTTCCCAGGGGAGCTGGGTGTCATCGAGCAAGTTGTAGACTGAACAAAGGGCCTTCCCTGGAGCATCATTCACATCATAAACATCACAGATTTGTACAAATTTACTTGGCGATTTTAACGCAGATGGGGGTTACGTTTTTTGTCCTTAAAAAATATCAGCACACCACAGTGATTTTCAGAAGATGAAGGTAAAGTGCCTTGAAGAAGGGGTCCCCTTTTCTAATTTGCCTAAAAGCGTTGTGTGAGCTGGCGGTAAACCTGGAGTTTGCATTAAAGTGTACTTGGATTCATTCGCTGTTAGAGCTCTGGTGGCTCAGGTGATGTTTTCACTCGTCGAGGACTAAAGGGCTTAAAATTTATTTTTTAATTATACCTCTAACCAATCTAATTAATTTCCTCCTCCAACTTTCTCCACATTAGCCTACGCTCCTGCATACTTTCTTCCTTTCACAGGAATTCAGCAAGCTCCTGAAGTCCCACTTCCTTCAGAAAATCACCCTGCAATATGCATCGAAGATGGGATAATTCTCCTAGACCTAGACTAAGTCTTAAAGTAGTGATTTTCATGAAGGGCTTGGTGAGGGGTTTGGGGGAGAGGAGAAAAGCAGCTGTGTATGCTTGGGAAAAAGACATACTCAACAATTTATTAAGTAATAAAATATAACACAAAGCAATGTAATACTATACACATGAAATATTCTGTATTATGCTGAATAATAGCAAATATGTATTTATTTCATGGTATAAACAACAAAAAAGTAAAGCTCAACAAATCCTTCCTGGCTGGTGAACCGATACAGAAGAGAGACTCCTTAGGGACTCATTGCTACCCAGAGAATCATACTGAAATCTAGCTGAGACAGTAGGGTAAGATTTTTCCATGTATCGAAATGGAACATGGGTTTTAAAAAACGAAGTTAAAAAACCCCTAAAGGCTAGAAAATGTCTGTTTCATGGTTTCAAGTATCTCCTAGATGAACATTGCTTGGGAATTCCCAAATAATAGCGGCAATGATGATGGTGGTGGCGTTGATTTTGTGCCAGGCTCTGTGCTAGGGACATGTCACGTGGTATCTCATTTCCTCCTCACCACATGGAGGAGTAGGTAACAAAGTGTGGTTGCTACTGTCGCCACTTCAGCAAAGCTCAGTAGCTTTTCTGGGGTCAACTGACTTTTCATTCCGGACCCTGCCTTAGTGCTTCGGTGCTATTTTTTAAGCTTCCTGAATAGCAAATACCTTCCTTGATCCTACTTGGCAGCCTGCTTCATAAATTAGTTTTCCTTCGTTTAGGTGTGTTCTGCAGACCCTAGAGGATAATAAAAGGTTAATTTTGTAACGGTTAATATTAGTGTGGATCTTCAGGGTCAGGGTCTTTTACCAAAATCCCGCTTCGTTTATATTTCCTTTCCAGCCTCTGTTGTGATTCTGCAAAAATGATCTTTGCACACTGCTGGTAGGGAAAGAATATTTTCTACATAGTTGCTTTTGGACTTAAAAAAATTTGGCTTAAAAATGTGTTTTTGCCTCTTCAGAGTAGGATCTTCTTTTCCATTTTGTTTTATGGGTTTGGTTTATTGCTACTGTTCGAGTTTTGCCTAAAAGTCACTACTACTGAATACATTTCCGGTGGATACTAGACTGAAGATGGCATAACTTTCAGAATTTCTTTTTAGGCTGTTAAGTTAGGGAAGAAATACGGACAGGATTAGACTAAAATCGTTGAAGTGTTGGCACTTAGGTTGCGTTTTCCAAAGCATAACGATTGTCTAAAATCCCACTCCCATTTATGCTCTGCTGGGTGCATGATATTTCTGTGTTGAATCTGTAACTCTTATTTCTTGATTCTGTGATATATCATCTCTTTATTCTATGAAGGCTGGAGTTTGAAAGGACTCTTCTAAAATCTATTTTTTTGTTAGGTGTGGGGACGTGTGTTAATGTTCCTACTTCTTCCGATGGCATGCTCAGGAAGCGTAAGGCGTAATCAGACTGTAAAACCCCCACTGGAGAGGAGATCGTAATTTCAACTACAGACTAAGCAGATAACAGATGGCTATTTACCAGTCAGAAAGATAAGGGAATGAGTTTGATTCCTCATTAAAAGCTTCATGGTTTAAGTCTTTGAAAAAAAAAAAAAAAGCCCTGGGTCTTTGCTTATTAAGTTACATAAACAGGGTGAAGTGCTATGGGGGAGAATGGAAACTCTTGGTGTGACCTATAATTAGAAAATTTCCACAGAGAGAATAAAAACAGAGCCTGTGTGCCACTTCCTGACCCCACTCACCCATGGAGGCTAAGCCATTGGGGGGAGACAGATAAGAAAACACCAAGGAAAGGAAACTTGAGCCAGGCTGCTTGTTTGCTCTGAGGGCGACTTAGGCTGGGATTGGTGGATTGAACACGCCTTTATAGTTTAAATTATCGTGAAGGCACCTTAAGAAGGAGTAGCATTATTTCCCCAAACTGAAATTAACCAAATAGCACGATGGTATTTCATGCTGTCCCACGAAAAGGACCTTCCGTACTGTGGTTGCTAATGAAATAGCCAGAGATAGCCAACTAACTATAGCAGGAAGAAAGGTCTGGGTTGGTATACTGGCTCTTGTCCACTTCTTCTGGCATTTTGGGCAAGTTGCTTCACTCCTGGCCTCTTTGGCCTATCTGTGGGGTTAGGGTGATGATGCCTGTCTACCTCCTAAGGTTGTTGTAAAGATCCAATGTGAGGATGCCGTGAGAGCACTTAGAAAGCTGCAGATCTCCTTATAATGCTGACTGTTGTGTTATATATGGTAAACATATCTTGTACAGTGTGTTGTGCTCTTCCCTGCTTATATTATAATTACATCAGGAATCTGAAGTAGTCTATGGTCTTTGTTGCTAGCAGATAATCCCTAGTCATTGGTAGCTAGAATTTTGTAGAAGTCACCACCACCTCTGCTCTGGCTCACAGATGTTCTGTGCACTGAGCAAGGTGCAATCCCTAGATATCCACCCCCATCCATCATCACCCGCCCCAGGTTTCCCAATGCCAACCTTGATGCTGGGCAGAACAGGCTGCAGCGTGATTCCTGGTGTGAGGCAGGGAGTCAGCACCCTGCTCTACCACTTACTTGTTATGTGACTTTGGGAAAATAAGTTCACTTTTCTGAATCTCCATTTCTTCGTATGTATATACCTTCCTCCTGTACGTACATCCCCATGTATCCTCAAAAGGGATATGATTCTTGACCCTGGTGGTTTATTGGTAGGTTCCATGAGTCAATACATTGGTGGACTGTTTGAGGACAGTAATTTCCTCTCAAGCACATAACATAGTGGTTTGCATATAGTAGGTGCTCAATTAATGTTGGTTTAATAAAAATACGTTAAAAATTCCTAGCATAGTGACTGGCACATAGTAGATATTGGTTTGAATTTTGGTTCCATTTCCCCAAAGTTTTTTCCCCCCCCTTAAACAAAGATGTCACTAATCAATCGAATGACCTTAAACAAATCCCTTTACCTCTCTGGCTCTTGTTCTTTCTCACTAAAAGAAATTGGAGTAGTTGGTCTCTCATGTGTCCTCTAGCTGATAAAGATTGATTGCTTTGAAAAATCAAATCTACCCTCAAAGGAGGCCATTTTGCCTCTAGTGAGTATGCTGTAGCCTTATAGGTTGGCTTCAAAGCAGTTAGTGTCAAAACAAAGAGAAAAAAGCCTTAAAATTTTAACCGACTTCAACATTTGCATGGAAAATGCTCTATTGCATTGTGGATGGTCCTGGTTTCTCCATATCCTGTCCAGTTGTCACTCTCAGATGTGTGCAGGCTTAGAAGAGAAATTATATGATCACCCAACTATGAATGAAAAGGGAAACCAGCTGCCTGGGAAATGAGTCATCCCCTAGGCCCTGTAGCAGAAAGTGAGGCACAGACTCCCTCACTCTGCAATGGCCCACGCAGCTGCTCTGGAGCATGCTGTTGGGTCACAGGGACCCAGAGAAGGTCCAGCATGTTTGGAGGAAGCTAGAACCATGTCACATGAGGAATAACGTTAGGAACGCAATATGTTTACCCTGGAGAAAGCTCAGTAGGGACACGATAGCTGACTTTAACACATTGACCGCCACGCTAGAAAAAAATTTTTTCCTTGGGGTCATGGTGTTTTATGACAAAAACAGAATAAAAACTTCAAAAACAAAACTGTCTTTTCTAATTTAATGCAAAATTTTTTGTTATTTTTTGTTTTCTGTGTCTGAGTTATATGCAACTTGAAAAATAGTTCACATGGCTGCCAAGGTGAAGAGACATGAGTTACATACGCTTCACGACGCCCCGGGCTCAAAACCAGCATGAGTTAAATACAACTCACAGGGCAGTTAATGTGTTGAATGTTTTGAAAACTATTAAGACTCTTCCAAGTGGCACCAGAAGGCCAAACCAGGGCCAGTGGAAGGCCCACCGATAGGGAATGTGTTAGATTAATCATGGCCTGTCCACGCAGCAATATCAATCCAGGATATGTGACTATGTCCACCATACAATATTAAATAAAAAAAAACTATTGTAAAAAGTATATAGTCTGATCCCATTTACGTAAAAATGCATACATATGTAATTTTGTATATAAGTAGCAAATACCTGAGTAAATAAAATGGAAAAACTGCTGTTAAGAGGGATCACCCCTGGAGAGTAGAATTTAGTGGGGTGCAGTGGGAGAACCTTAACTTTCTACTTTACAGACTTTCATAACACTTTACAAACTGCTGTGTTGGAGTAGTTGTGAAAAACTATTTTTTTAAAAAAGAATAAGCAGGAAAAAGTTACCATGAGAGAAAGTAATATGTAATGTAAAGAAGAGAATTAGGACTATCAGAACTCAAAAGAAAAACGGGAAAAGTTGCCTTTGGAAGTGGTAGTGGAGGATGTCTTGTCTGCAGACACCCAAGCAGAAGCTGGAGGACAGCCTGTTGCTGCTGTCAGGACAGCAAATGCCTGATGGCGCTTGGTAAGGGGTCTGCAAGGCTTCTGTCGTGCCTGCGATTCTACTGCATTTTGAGATTCTATGAAATAAAACTATTTAATGGTACTACTTATACCCATTTTAAACTGTAATCCTGGGCCTCGAAGTAAAAATTAGGCTAATACTATTACTGTTATCCTCTGTTTTAAGACTTCCTTTGTTTAATATTGTTATTAGTTAGCAGTAGTTTAGTAATATTATTGTGGGTTATTTCCTGAGTGACTAAGGGCTAAGTATCCCTTACTCAAAAGTCTTGGGACCAGATGTGTTTTGGAATTCAGATTTTCTGGATTTTGGAGCATTAGTTTCACCCGTTCACCGGTTGAACATCCCAAATTCAAAATGCTTCAGTGAGCACTTTCTTTGAGTGTCATGTCAAAGCTCAGAAAGTTGGAGATTTTGGAGCATTTTGGATGTCGGATTTTTGAATTTGGAATGCTCAACCTGTACTGTGTTGCAGACAGCATGCTTTCCATATGCAATTTCATTTAATTTCCACAATAGTACATTATAGACATTATTACTATTTCCATTTTATGGATGAGGAAACCGAGGCAAAGGGAGATAAAGCAACTTGCCCAAGGTCCCAGAGCTAGTAGTATGGTAGAGATTTTGGATGCCAACTCCTTAACATCCATTTGATCCCACCCTAATTACATAAAAAATGTGACCTTGGGAATTTCCTCCTCTCTAAAGATGGTTTGTGACCAGTGTAAGCCAACAATTGTAATGAAACTTTTAAAAATGAACATTTTTTTTTCTTCCTTATTGTAACTGGTGTGATTATTTGAAACTGGTTCATGTGCTTTTTCTGGTTACTCTTTCGGAGGAAATGACCTGTGCCTTGGTGGGACCAGGGCATCCCTCTGGCTGTGTGGGCGGGGTGGGAAAACACAGGGGGAGGATGTGGAGATTAGAAATGTTACATATAGAATGCAAAGACAAAGGTGCAAGTAATAATCCCTCCCTATGTTGGAAATAAAATTGCATTCTGCTGGAAGACAATGGTCTTGCAAGCCAACTATTGTTTTGAGGAGAGATTTTTAAAATTCCTTAATTTCCCCCTAAAATATACAAAGGAAAAAACCTTGCTTTCTCAGCTAGGGGTGAGAAAGCCTGGTGACCAGGCTTGTCGCTTTGCCATATAACACTGGGTAGTAAAGAAATTTCCCACCCCGTTCCAGCCCTGAGGAGCTACGGGGAGAAGGAAAGTGATCAGGACAGAAAACAGAGAGGGGGAGAGGAGAGAAGCAGGCTCATAGGCCTGTCCCCCTCTGCACTGAAACTTCTGAAGCAGGATGTGCATTAAACCAGCCAGAGAAGTTTCTGGAAGTCTGAAGGCTGGGGCCTTGCCCCTGCTTCTTCAGTGCAGCCTGGGAAAATTGTAATCTCTCTGGAGAGGCCCTCAATTGTGTCGGACCCTGGGAAAACATGGTGGTCTGAGAAATAGGATCAGAGACGATTGCGGGAGACTTCTGGGGAAATAGATTTCCCAGTGTCCTGAGGTGCTGAGGCTGAAGTGACCAGAGTCTGGACAATCTCGTGGACCTGGACTGCAGTGTGGGTAACAGAAGGTGGTCAGAGAAGGGGGAGCCACAGTCCTTTCTCCACACGTGCAGACCTCACCCAGACCTACCAGCCAGGGAGGAGCTGGATGGCTGAGAAATCTGAGATCAGGCATCATCTGGAACAGCCCTGTCCAACAGAACATTCTTTGATGAAGCAAACGTTCTAAATATGCAATATGGTAGCCCCGAGTCACGTGTGGCTGTTGAACCCTTGCAGTGTGGCCAGTAGCAGTGAAGAACTGGATTTTCCTTTTCAATTGTAACCATTTTTATTGTAAAAAATAATATAAAAACACTAAAATACAATTTAAAATAGAAAAATAGTATTTAAAGTAATGGAAAATACATATTTAAAATAATATAACAACATTAAAAGGGAATTTAAATTTAAAATTATCCCTCATAACCCTTGCACCTTAACATAAAGTTACCTGAGTATTCTCTTTGAGTCTTTATTCTCTCATATATCTATTTTTACATTTTTTAAATCATAGAACACACACAAGATAAAAGTCCACTTCTAATTATTTCACCTCTAAAGATATCTAGGAAGAGAGCTCAACTATTTCTGAGTAAAGGGGAGTGAAAATAAACTTTTGGTTTGTATTTTTTTTTGAGAGTTATTTTAAGGAGTCAAAAAGGAAGTCAAATAGGACAGGTGTGTGGGGAATCGAACTTTTAGTGTTAATTGACATTTAAATTAAATAGGCTCTGGTGGCTGCAAGAGTGGATAGTGTGTATTCTAAAGGGATTATCTAATGTACTGGATTGAACTGTTTTAAAGTAGACAGGATGAAAAGTTAACGTTTGCCCTCCAATGAGCAGAGATTGTGAGGAAGAATGAGTTAGTTATAGTTCAGATTAGGAAACTCCCTCTTCTCTGTATTTCCAGCGATTGTGAGAGAAATCTGTGCCCCCTTCTACGTTATTGCTAACGAATATGTGCTCATTGTTGAAAATTCTGGAAAACACAGATGAGCTAAAAGGAAAATTAAGAAACATCTCTAGTTCCAGCACTTCCCCCTTTGTTTCAATAAATATCCGTCCAGTCACGTGGGAGTGTAGGTGTATCTGTGTGTTCAGGATTGTTTCTAAGGTGAAATTTCTGTGTTCTATTGTGTTATAGTTTGCTATTCCCGCTGAATTATACCGTGAATACCTGCCAAATGAAAGCATCGGGCTGTCCTCAGTGTTTCCAGGTCATGAACAACACTTTGATAAATGTCCTGATGCTAATTTTTTTACCTAACCACAACTCTTGTCTTGACTACTGCCACCCACCAACCATGGTCCCTGCAACTTCTGTGAAATCTACTCTGGGTGCATTCAATGTCCCCTTCCCTTCAACCCACCCATCTACCCTGCTCTTGTTCACCTCCCTGAGAACCCCACCTTGCCACCCAGGGAAGGACATAGAGGGAGATAATTTACCTCACGTCAGTCCAGTTGAGTATTTCCAGAGCCAAGCTATTGGGAGAAGGTAGGTCCTCTCTCCCGGTCAGAAGTGGGGTTCTCCACTTGTCTCCACTTAAGATTGAAGAGGCAGAGAGGCCACCCGGTTGTTTCCTGTTTATAGAAATGTCATCTTTCCTCACCTGTCCTTCCTGTCCCGCCTTCCTGTCTCTGCCTTCATGTGGCCCCCACAGTTTCCTGCTCTGCGTCCCGCCATGGAAGCTTCTCTGAGCTCACGGCGGGAATGTCTGAGAGGATCCGACCGGCTGGGATTGTTTTGTATTCCATTTACTCGGCTAGAAATTAGTTACAAAATCCCACTTCCAATCGGACGAATTCCCACAGTTTGGGAGTATTTCCCCAGCCTGACTCCGTCCTCTCGGTGGCAAACCATTGCTCTAAGGTCACTTGTCCCTGGGACAGATTCCTTGGATTACTAAACAATGACAAGAGTGCAAGGAATAGGAAAGAGACATTCATTGCTGATAACTGTCCTCACTCTGTCTGAATCATCTGTGCCTATTTGTATGGCGGGGTGAATAAGCAGTTACTGTAAAGAATTGCTGTGAAAACTATTTTATTCATTTTGCTTTGAAAAGGCAATACATGTACAAGGCAAGAAATTCAAACAGCTCGAAAGAGTGAAGAGTAGTTCTCCTTCTTGCCCGCGTCCCCAGAGAGGTTCTCCTCTCCAGAGGCGACTGTTGTTACTAGTTTCTTGTGGTGGTGACTATGCCTGTGATGTCCAATGAGGGCTGCCAGCCACACGTGCCCACCGCTGTGTGGCCACCTGAACACTTCAAATGTAGCGAGTCTGGACTGAGATGTGCTCCAAGTGTAAAATGCACACCGTATTTCAAAGACTTATGAAAGAATGTAAAACAAATTTTTATATTGGTTGCATTTTGATGTAATAATATTTTGGATACCATTAAATGCATTTAATTTTTTTATTTTTTATTTTTTAATTTTTAATTTTTTTAGAGATGGGCTCTCCCTCTGTCACCCAGGCTGGAATGCAGTGGCGTGATCATAGCTCACTGTAATCTTGAATTCTAGGGCTCAAGTGATCCTCCTGCCTCAGCCTCCTGAGTAGCTAGGACTACAGGCATGCGCCACCATGCCCAGCTCATTTTTAAATTTTCTGTAGAGACGGGGTCTCACTATCTTCCTCAAGCTGGTCTTGACCTCCTGGACTCAAGGGATCCTCTCACCTCAGCCTCCCAAAGTACTGGTTTTACAGGCATGAGCCACACCGCAGCTGGCTTGTTTCTTTTAATTTTTTTTTTGTGTGGCTATTAGAAAATTAAAAATTACACATGCGGCTCACATTTGTTGCTTGTGTTATATTTCTGTTGGACAGTGCTGGTCTATACATGAACAAGTTTGTGTTATATTTCTGTTGGACAGTGCTGGTCTATACATGAACAAGTGTACACATATACATGTTTGTGTGTGGTAGCATAATATAAACACTATTCTGCACTTTTCTTTTTCCATTTAGCAATGTGTCTTGGAAATCATCTCACATCACTATGTAAAGAGATTTTTAAAAATAATTGCTTATGGTGTTCTGTTGTATAGTACTTCATTTATATAACCAGTCCTTTTTGGTGAACCTTTAGGTTGTTTCCAGTGTTTTTTCCTTCAATTTTGACACACGATGCTATAACAAATAGCCTTGTTTATTTCACACTTAGGCAGTTGGAAAAACTGGGTCAGAGAATATTTATTTACATGTTTGGTTTTGACAAATGTTGTCAACTTTATCTCCTTAGAGAATGTGACAGTTTACATGTCTGTAAGCAATGCATGAGCCTGCTGTTTTCCCTGACATCCTAACTCGATGTATTATCAAGCATTGTTATCTTTCCCCATCTGAGAATTGGAAAACTGTGTGGGTAATTTATATTACCTGGTCATATATCCTGGTTTAAAACATACCTGAGAATAAGAATTATTAACTTTATATAACAAAGCATGGTTTCCAAAGTATTTTCATCTCTTCTCATTTAATTCTTATAATAATCCAGTGATAATAAGCATTTTACCTAGAAGCAAATAAAAACTGACGTAAAGAGGAAAAAAAGAAACTTTGTGTTTGGCTAAATCTATACATAAATTTGATTAATTTTCAACACAATATGGAAGCAGATTTTATAGGTTTTTTTTTTTTAATTGCGTTTTATAGATGAGGACACTGAATAGTTAAGCAACTCACTTATAGTTAAGTGATTCACAGCTAGTAAATTGGGGGGTTAATTGTGTGGTTTTGCCATTAGACATGGGTGAGTTAACTGTGGCTCAGCTGTTTTACTAGCTGTGTGGACTTGGACAAGTTCATTGATATATAATATGTACATATTAATATGTAAAATGTGGAGAATGAAAGTACTTACCACATGGGAAGGTGTCAAAATTAATTGAGATAATGCGTACTAATACTTAGCACAGAGCCTGGCACAAAGGAAACCCTTAAATATGTATGTGTGGATGTATGTGGATGTGTGTGTGTTTGCATGCATGTATACATGTGTACAAATGTTTGTATATGTACACACGTGTATATACACGCATGTGTGTGCCAAGATGCAACCCCAGGTTCTTGGTTTCCTGAGCTCCCACCCTGTCATTTCCCCCTCCTAGTGACTCAGTCCGTTCTGGACAGCAAGACTCAGTTTGACCCAGATCTTACTTTTTTTGTGAGTTGGGAGAAGGCCTGGTGCAGAGAGGAGACATTCCAGGTCTTCGTGTGCCTGTCTCCTCCTCTCCAACTCGGGAAGATGTTCACCCTCTCTGCATCTGCTACATCAAATGAGTCATTGGTATAGTATCAATAACGTGGGTACTCTTGAGGTTTTGGGGCAAAGTAAGTTTAAGTTGCATGAATGGGTGAATGAAAACAAGGCAACGCTTATACCGAGGACTCAGGTGGAAACTACCCGTGACTCAGGGACACTGCTGCTTAGGTCAGGGAAGTCATGGTGTATTTAGATGGCCCCCAAATCAAGTAAATGGTGATAATATAATACACTACAATTGTGAAATGGAGCAGAACTGCTCTGTGATTTTAGAATCATTTTTATTCTTTTCCTTTTGAAAAAAAAAAAAAAAGACAGGAAGTAAGTGATCAGGAAATGCAGGAACAATAGCCTTTTCCTGGAAGAGAAGGCTCTGAAGAGATGACTAAACATTCAGACATGTGGGGCTGAAATGGCAGGGGCCCAGAGCCTGGGCCACAGTGGGGTGGCTCATGAGACGTAGATAAAGCCGAAGGTTTAGCTCGAGTGTGTTATTTATTACTCCCTACCTGGTGGAAAAAAGGAGAGATTATGTCAAGGTTACATTGAACCTGGAGACCATCAAGTGATTAATTGGCAAAAACTACTACCTGACCGAAAGCCTTTAAAAAGCTCTATCCTGCAGGAACAGCCAGTAGGGGCTGCCTTCATTTGCTTTGATAAAGGAAACATCCTAGGGGTTTTTGGAAGCTTAAACACGGCGACACCACCACCAGACAGCGACGGTGTGCTGGCCTGTTGGTTGCCAGTCTTTTAATCCGTGGAATTCTGTGTCTGTGTTTTGAAAACCTTTGTATGCCAAACAGCATTGATGAAGTGTAATTGTCTTCTTTCTTTAAGAATAAATAATTAATCACAATTTGTAGAAAAATAAAACTACTCCTCTGCATGTCTTATCAGCCCGAACCAATCAGTGTTACCACACTGAATTGATGTAATTTGGGCCATGAATGGAGACTCACATTGCTTTAGCTCTTCTAAGCAGCCGTGTCACCAGGGAATGCACGATTTCCCCCAGGCTTTGTGGGATGTTGAAAAGCCCTTCCAATGTCTCCCCAGACTCTTCCGGGGGCCAGGAGCTTCAACATCTGTTTTGTAGGGGGGCCCCAGGAAAGGAGGAAGTCCCTTTCCAATAGAGCATCAGAGCCAAGTAAAATTAATACGTTAATTTATTTGAAAAATATTTAAAAATGAGAAAAAGAAAAAAATATTCCTAATCCTGACACTTAGACAAATATAAGAAGAGTGTCTTCGTTGGTCCCTCCTATGCTGTGCTTCAGAGTTAACTGCTGATAAAAAAAAATGGCATGTATTTTTCCCATTTCTTTTTGTAATTGTGCAATTATATTTATACCTGCTTTCTCAAACAAAATGGGATGCGATTTGCTATTTTTTCACCTAGATTTTCCATGTAAACTTAGAATTCTTCCTTTCTAGAAATGGTTACAATGGGGCTGGATGCGGTGGCTCATGTCTATAATCCCAGAACTTCAGGAGGCCAATGTGGGAAGATCACTTGAGCCCAGGAGTTCGAGACCAGCCTGGGAAACATAGAGAGAAAACTGTCTATACAAAAAATAAGAAAACTTAGCCAGGCATGGTAGCACATGTAGTCCCAGCTATTCGAGAGCTGAGGCAGGAGGATCTCTTGAGCCCAGGAGTTCCAGGCTGCAGTGAGCTATGATCTTGCCACTGAGCTCCAGCCTGGGCAACAGAGCAAGACCCTGTTTCAAAAAAAAAAAAAAAAATTTGGTTACAATGAGATATATTAATACACAAATGTAAAATAGTATGACCACTTTGGAAAACATTAGCAGTTGGCTGTAAAGTTGAACATGCACTTAACATATGACCCACCAATCCCACCTCTAGCTATTTATCCCAGAGAAATGAGAACATGTCCACACAAAGTCTTATATATGAATATTCATAGCAGTCTTAGCCATAGTAGCCCCCAAAATGAAAATAATTCAAATGTCCATCAAATGGTGAATGGAAAAACAAATTTAGTCTATCCATGCTGTGGCACATTGCTCAGCAATAAAAAGGAACAAAGCATAAATACCCACAGTGACACCGATGACTCAAAAGCTATGTGCTAAGTGCTGGAACTCAAATACAAAAGTTTATGTACTATGAGCCCATCTATATGATGTTCTAGAAAAGTCAAAACTACAAGAAGATTGGTGGGTCTCTGAGAACAAAGGAGGAAGTATCCCACAAAAAGGCATGAGGAAACTTTTGAGGGTGATAGAAAAATTCTTGATTATGCGGGTGATTACACCACGGCATACAATCACCAAAATTCATCAAACTGTGAATATGTAAATTATGCCTCAATGAAACTAAAAGTTGAAAAAAAATAAAAATATTTACAAAATAGTTGCCATTTAGCAAAGTTTATTTTGTACTATTAATATTTTTCTGAGCAATTTATAAGTAGTAACTCACAAGGACGCATGAAGTAACCATTTTTATCATTCCCATTTTACAGAGGTAAGAGACTGAGGCTTTGAGAGCTTAAGTAATTTGCCCAAAATCATACAGCATTAACGCAGCCGGGATCCCAACTCAGGTAAGTTAGCCCTATCACCCACACAGCCTGGTGTCCTCACCCACATCCCCAGCGACCGTGCTATGGATGGACCACAGTTTGGTTAGCCACTCCAATTTTTTTCTTCTTTGCTATTTCAATGCTTAACGAATATCCTTATTTTCATTTACTTGCTCTTTTCTTTCTGAGTGGTTATTTCCTAGAAGTAGGATTTTTGGGTCACAGAATAGGTACATTTAAAGTTTCAACTAAATTTCCTTTTTGAGCATCTGCTAGGTGCCAAACCTACTTTCCTGTTCACCATCCTATTTAGCTTTCATGGCCATCCCATGAGCATATGGATTATGGCTGTCCTCATAACCTGTAGAGGTTAAGCGACTTGTCTTGAATCCCACAGCTAGTCAATACAAGAAATCTCAACTCCGGCCTTCCGACTCCAGGTCTTGTGTGAGTTCTACCATCTGCTAGCTAGAATCATAATGGTTTTGTTTGTTTTTTTGTGATTTATTCTCGGGAGCCAGAATTTACGCCTAGACCGCTGAGCAGTGACGGCCATGGTGTCTCTGTTCCCTTTCAGTTGAGGGAGGGATTTATGCTCCTAGGGGGAAAAAAAAAAAAAAAACCAAATACTCTTTGGATCTCAATGTTACTAGAATGTGTCGACCCTGAGAAATGATTTTTATAGTTTTAATTATTCCTCATGTTTTAACATGCTTTTTATTAAAGAATATAGTCTTTATGTTCTTATCAGGTGTTTGCTTAAGGGATATTCTAAAAAGAGAATCATAGCTTTACTTAAAATATAAACACAGTCTGATCATGCAACACACAGTTAGACAAATGTATAGATTGTCTAGGTTTCCTCTTTTTTCCCTCCATTTTTATGCCATGCCATTGCCCTGCTGCTTACGAGTGGGTTAACCTTGGGCAAACTAGTTTATCGTTTTAAGCCAAATTTCCTCATCTGGAAAATGGGGGTGACCAAAGAGTCTTATTCTGCAGAATTACTGTTAGGATTGCATCGAATCATTCATGCATGGCGTTTGACACTGTGCCTGGCACACGGAAGCCTGAACAAATGTTACTGGGACGGAGTGGCTGCAGCAAAAGCTACTGTCACGACTGGACAGTTAAACAGCAAGCGAGCTGGGCACAAGGTGTGGTCCACAGGAAGGTTTCCAAAAGAGAGTATGGAGTGAGCTTCTAGTCAATAAACAGGATTCTTTAGCAGTTGGAGTGACGGGTGAGAAGAGTCTAAGATCACTAGGCAGGACGCCACTGGCCGGCCCTTCAAAGTCGGCCTGTGCTGTGAGACCCCCTCTCTCTCCTCCCCTCTGGCTTCTCCGACCCCTCCTGGTCTTCCTCAGCTGGCTCCTCTACCTCCTCCTGCCGTCAAGGTTCTATCTTCGAGCTTTCCCCCTTCTCATCTGCAGTCTCTCTCTGATGATTTATGGTGGGTAGTTACAGAAACCTGCAGAATGAGTAAGATATATGAGAAAGAAGAAATTTTACATTGTCATAGGAGAGATTGTTGGGGGTCTCGGCTAACCTGGACATGGGGGTAGGGCAGGAAGGAATTCAGTGCAAACTGTCAACTTAGGATTCGATTTTCACCATTGGCTTTTTGAGTTCTGAGTTAATTGAATCTTTTTGCCAAGATGATAAAATGCTCTCCTTTTTGCATTTGGAATAAATTGGTAGGAACTAATCAGACTCCGTGAAGCGTGTTGAGGAGTGTACGACCTGCATCCCTACCGAGGTATGCGTGGGAGCAGTTTCGCCAGATGTGAGGGTCAAATTAGTGTTGTTGCTCACTGCAGCTGGGGCAAAGGTTTAGCTGGGAAAGAGTCTGAATCTGTTGGCTAAAACAAGAATTTAGGTTTGATCCATGGTTTCATATTCTGCATCTTCCAATAATTAAGAGTTGGCTCTATACCAATAATGTAGTAGTCTCAGAATTAATATGTGGGAGTTTGGGTGAATAACATTTTGATGCTTAATATTACCTAGAGATAACTATTGGGTCACTAAAGCTAGCCAGAAAATCTCATGAAAGGAGTTCTTTGTTGCTACATTGGCTCCTGTTTGCTTGTATTTGATGCAGTGATCCAATGACAATAATAATTTTTACTTTTCTGGTTTATTTGTGAGTTGGATCCAGAAGCCAAGGAACTCAATACTGAAAAAGGACCAGGAGAAAAATGGATTAATGAAGGTTCCTGCCCCAAGGTCTGAGTGAAGAATGTTAGTGACCATCTGTGGTTTGGCCTGTCCAGGGTCCTTCTTCCATGCACAGAATCTGTCTCTTTATTTTGGAGAATCACATCTGTCCAACACCGATCACATGGTTTGCACAGAAATGGCACCACCCCTTGGCTTTAGTGAGGACTCAGGTCCAACCAGTGAGAACACCACATCCTCTGCCCACAGCAATGTAGGCCCTTGACCAATGCCAGACCAAACAGAGACAATCCTGGTCTTGCTCAAATTCTTGAGAGAGGTCATTTCTTTCTGTTGGGATTGCTAAGCTAGCAAAATGTATATCTAGAGCTACTAGAGGTCACCTTGCCACCACAGAAGGAGAACTTGCCAGAAAACAAAGACAACATAAAGGAAGGAAGAGCCAGGAGACAGATACTAATTCCTGACAATACCATATGAGTAGTTTAATCCAGCCATACCTGAAGCTGGCTTGGATGTTTGTTATAGGAACAAATAAACTTATTTTTTGTTGTTGTTCAAGTCAGTTTGAGTTACTTTTTTTTTTTTATCTCCAATACTTTGAAATCTAAGTATTCTATGCCCAGAAAAGAAGAATATATCAATATACAAATTTATAGCCCAGAGAAATAAAATGTTACAATATTCTGTTAATTTTCATGGTGTCAAAGAAAGAAAAATAACTCAGTGATAAAACTGTTTCCCTATTGGCTGATCTCCAAAATATGTCAGGGTGAGAAATCGTATTATTCTTTCTCTTCCCTCCCAAATGTGTTTCTGACAACCACATGGTGTTCAGATAGCCAGTGTTCCCGTGCAAATCCCCTGTCTGTCCGACGTTATCGTGTTCAGTTGTATCTCTGTTTTGCAAAGACTAGGTGCCCCCTCTCCTTCTTTTGTCTTCATGTAACACATCTCGTCTCTTATCTGGAGCTCTGCGGATGCTGAATTTCTCTTCTCAGAAACTAACACGTGAATCACACTGACTTTGCAGACTGTCTTTACCCTCCAGGGATCCTCCACGTCCCAAGGGAAAGCGAGAACTTGGAAGGTTTAGTTAGACGTGTAGTGAGAGAAACGAGACTACCGAGATCATGAATGGCAGATGGAGGTTGACTTTAGCCCTGTGTTCGAGGGGCAGAGCTAGTGCCACCCATCAGTCACCAGGTGCCACACCTTAGACCTTGATGTGGGATTGTAAAAAAGAGTCAGCCTAATGCCAGGAGGGCATTGAAATTGGAACCCCCCCAACTCCAGACGTTTAGCTTTACGCTGTAGGAAAACCATGCTTCATCGACATAAATTTATTTCATATTTTGCACCAGTTTGCAAAGGATAGAGGAGACCCAGCACTGGTGTGAGCGTTCCTAGATTAGGGATTAAAAACTTGAATGCGTGCAGGGGCCAGGCAGCCGGCACAGTCCGGTGAAGTTGCCTGGGTGGGGCCTCAGCCCCTGCGTGCTTGCAGGGAGCTGTCACTGCTCAGCCCCAGCCAAGGCACACATGCTGGGTCCTGTGCTGCCAGATCTTCAGTGCTTTGCAGAAAGCAGAAGCCCAGAAGTCATCAGTTTGCAACCTCTAACTTGATATATACCGGGTGGCTGGATTTGGGGTTGTGTTTAGACCTGATTTAGTTCACTTTGAACAGAATCCAAAGTGTCACGGTTTAGAACACAGACTCTGGTGTTGGGCTGACCTGGATTTGAGTCCTGGCTTTGCCACTTACTGATGTCATGACCTTGGCCAAGAAACTTCATGTTTCTGAGTTGCAGTTTCCACATCTGTAAAATGGGGCTGCAGTTTCCATATCTGCCTCATAGGTGGGCTAGGGAGGGGTAGAATTTTAGGTAAAATGACACAATGTTCCCAAAGTTCTTACACAGTGGCCATGTGCAAGTGTAAAGCTTTAAAAAAATGCTGGTAATTCTGTGAAAAGAACTGACAGAAATTCTTGTAAGGTATTATTTTTGTATTCTGCAGGAACATAAAGTCAGAGAGACCATGCCATGTAGTGGTTATGAGCACAAAGCCTGCTCTCCTTCTAGCCATGAGCCTTTGGCCTGAGTTTTCTCATCTGTAAAATGAGGATGTAAGGGTGCCTATCCCAAAGGATTCTGAGGCGGATTAAATAAGATAACATGTATCACCGAGTTAGCTTTCCTATAGCATTTAGAACAGAGCCCGGCACACAATAAGGACTATGGGGTTAAAAGGTTATAATACTATTATTGCAATAAAGCTTTAACAG
The DNA here is from genome assembly GCA_004363605.1 of Indri indri. NCBI lineage: Eukaryota > Metazoa > Chordata > Mammalia > Primates > Indriidae > Indri > Indri indri. Next base: position 28,815 of record RJWJ010012178.1, read on the forward strand.
CTCTTATCACTTTTGTCACTTGAGTAAGACTGTATTCATATCCTGGAACTTATGGTTTATATTATCCTAACTTTAATAACGCCAGATGCAATTATATTTTGCCTTAGAAAGTTGGAAAAGTTTACCTAATATCTTAAGGGCCACTTCAAATGCACAGTTAACAATGGAGGGTTAAAATAAAAGAGATTGCAAATATGTCAAGTTCTTTAAAAATAGGTTTTACAAAACTGACCTAGAAGAGAGTCGGGTGTATTACAAAAAAAAACCCCCAAAACAACGATTTATTGAAAGCCTGTTTTGTGCAACGCACATTACTAGACCCAGAAACAAAGCTAAAATAAACGCGAAGGCTAACACATCTACTTCAAGCCACAGTTCATCTTCACACGTGCTGGCACGTGGTTGGCGTGCGGGCACTTCCTGAGACCTCTTTCTACTCTTAGAAGTTGCCAGGTAGTGCCGGGTGTAGGAGGGATGCTGATCGGTATTGAGTTCAACGCCCAGGGCGGCGGCACAGGTGCGAGGCACAGGTGGGAGGCCCAGGTGGGAGGCCCAGGTGGGAGGCCGGTGCTGCAACGCAGCCGGGTCGCGCCCGGTTGGCTGTGCCTGGGGACGCGGGAAGGCGGTGTGGGGCCCGCGCGCTGGCTGGGTTCTTCTTCCTAAACCAAGGGAGTGAGTCTCCGGAAGAATTCAAACTCACTTTCGCGGGTGTTTGAAAGAAGGCAAGACTGACATCTTCGACCCTGTTGGAAGTCCGTGTAGACGCGTAGCTCCCTGAGAAGCGGGGTCAAAGAGCGCTGGCAGAGGCGGAGCGAAGGGCCCCAGGGCGAACAGGTGGCCCCAGGGGCGAGAAGTGGGGAGCTGGGGCCCCATCCCGGGCCGGGGGTGCAGGTGCCCGTGCTCAGACCACCAGGGATTCCTGGTTGCAGGCTTGCTGGGCGTGCGGGAGCCGCGGGGTCCGTCCTTGGCACGGCCTAGTCAGGCCCCTACGAGGTCACAGCAGCACGGATGGCCCATGGAAGGAGACTGCCACCTGGCTGTGTGCAGGCAGGGATGCCCACTATGCCCGCCGCACCCCCAGGCGCCCCACCTCGGAACCCAGGGCCACCCTGAAGTGCCTGCTCCGGGAAGGAAGGGAGCTAACTGCAATCAGACTTTATTAACCAACAAGTGATGGGAAGTTACGGAATCCGACTGAGCCGTGATTAAGAGAGGCACTGTCCAGCCGGAAAGGTGGAGGGGTGGTCAACAGAGCAGCTGGTAGCAGTTATTTTAAAAAGCACAAACATTGCATATATGTGCACCTCCGATGCGTTGAGTTTCTCCATTCAACAGTTACCCGTGTGCAAGGCGTGAAATCTAAGGGCTGCTTTGGCAACTCACTTAGCCAGAGTGGGTTCAATTGTGGGGTTACTTCAGCTGAGTAGAATCAACAGCTCTGAGACCCAGTTTCTTCCTCTTTAAAGTGAGGAAGACAGTAACCCCTTAGCTGCTTCCCAGGGTTCTTTTTAGGGGCAAATGAGATAATTTCTATGAGTGAAAGATCTTTATGAATGATCGAGTATGGTATACACATTAGCTGTTATTAAATGAATTTCAAATTTCATTCCTCTACCTGTTCTCTGATTCATCTCATGGTTTAGGGTATAACTGCTCAAAATGGAGAGTCGAATAATTACTTAGCTCAATCTGATGAGTATTTATTGAATGACTCCTATTGTAAGGCGTTGTCTGTATGATTTCATCAGAGTAGAGAGCTGGTCTGAATAACATGAACCTCCCACATCGTTGCATCAATAGCTTTGGGAAGTTTGATGCTTGCCCAATTGTTCACTTCATTTTCTCTGTGATTGCCTGAAACCTTCCCTTTTTTATTATGGAAAACACATCTGTGTTATGATGCATTGGCTTTGTTTGCATTTTCTTTCCTACACCTTATTCATTATTATTTAGAACTGTAATTGAACAATATTAAATGGTTTCATAGGGTGTTTCATAGTTCAAGCTAAGACTTTATTCAGTAGGGAAAATCTGATTTTATTATTTACTTTATTTGAGGTTAGATTATTTTCAAAGAGTTAAGTTAAATATACTAAATACATACATAAACTTGAGAACACTAAAAAGAGAGAAAATCCCCCCCCCCCACAACTACATCATAGAACTTGGAGGAGGAAAAAGCCGAAAGCTGTATTTCCAAAAAAGAGTACGCTTTAACTAGAATAATTTATAGATTTAAAGAACTGACCCTATAGTTTGCGTCCTACATAATTCATTACAATAAAATCCAAGGAACTATTTTCTCCTTTACTGAAAGTCTAATTGCACGCATGGTCTCTGCATAGTTGTAAAAGTGTAATCATATACTGCCTAATATTACTTGAATTTATTGCCTGTGTATTATTCTAACTAGAAAGACAGTTGTAGAGGGGTGAGAGTGCTCATTCTTGTACCCCTACACCCAGTACCTTTCATGGAACTGAGCCCAAAGTAGTTGATGAGATATCCTCGATTCATTGTCCTGATGCTTTTGTTGTCATGTAATTTGTTGCATTTGGGCCAGATACTGCTATCCCTAAGTTAGCTAAATATTCCACTGTCCAGTTGTACTTTTTATAAATGTAAACTTCTTATAAATTACCCCGGGCTGCCAGGCTTCTGTAACAATTTCCAGGGAGTTATCACTTGCCTTTTTTAATCTGTACAAGATTCAAAGAACGAAGTCTCTTGCAGATAGTCCAGTACGGCACTCACTGTGAGTGACTTTGAAGAAATAAAGCTGGACGAATGCCTTGCCGTTATGGCCAGCCAAAGTATCTATTGTCATTTGCTTCGGGTTTTTGTTTGCAGGTTCTAGGAAGCCATTTCCTCCAAGGGAGCCATCTTTGATGATATTTAGCCTCCGGTTTCAGTGTATGGAAGGGGAATAAAGTCAGAATGATGCTGCTTTCATCACCGATCACTTTGGTAACATCAAAGGATTAAGGGAAGTGTTTTTTCCTGGGCCTCTCACCTTCTTTTGTGCCTTCCTCTTCACTCTCCATAAAGCTTATCTTGGAAGCCAGGCACCATCTGCCATGTCACGGTAAGGTGTGTGTAATGCATGCCCTGATAGTTTTGTGTTTATAACACAAATATATAGGGTTGTCACCGAGGCAGGAATTGTTTGCTATTAGGAGGCCCATCCCGAACGGGGATTACCGAGGCCGGCCTGTGGTCAGATGGTCTTCCTGGCATAGCTTGTCCCTATCCCCTTAATATCTGCACTTTTGTTTATGAGATCTCCACTTTTTTGAGGGGGAGGTTGCTGTTGTTTCTTTTCTGATCTCAACCCATCTGTGCGTAGATTCGTGTTTCATTCTGAGAAAAATCTCTTCTAATTTCAGGGGGGTAGAGATGAAAACAAAATGAAATGGAAAGCTGTTCAGATAACCCAGGAGGATTTTAAGACCCCTTTGTTATAACAATCCTTTTATGTTTGAAATATTTATTGGGCCTCTTCCTGGTCACGATGGGAAGGGAAACCTGAATTGGTGCCCTCTAAGCTGCTCGGGTGGACAGAGGGCACGTGTTTACAAGTCAAGACGGTGCTTGATCTTGGAACGACAGGAAATGATTTTGCAAATCCAGATAAACTATTTTATCCTAGAAAGCGTATGTGCCAAAGACAGTTTAAAGTAAACACATAGGAATCCCTGTGCAGCACCCTGTGGGTGGAGTGTAGGGAGGAGCTAACGCTTCTGCCCTAATCTGGTTAAATAGTCTCCTCTATGCGATTTGTTTTGCCTGCGTGTTCTCTCACAGGTGTAAGCTTTTAGATTCCCATAGTGGAGCAGTGCTTAGTGAAATAGTGGGATTTGTTCAAATGGATGAATGAATGAATATATGAGATACCCTCACCCCATAGCTTCTGGAGTTTGCATCTCCATGCCCAAAGCTGTGATTGGCTTCAAGTGCACCATGATTTAATCTCCACTTTTTATACTAGTTTCGTACTAGTTGGGTACTAGTTCCCTTCTAGACAGGTTGGAGCTGGTGACTTAGTTCTCTTCCGCCATCCAAAATTATTTTCAAATTATTTAAAGTTTATATAGATCAATGTTGTGGGATAAGGTGATTTTAACGTTTATATAGATGAATACTGTGAGAAATTGCCAAGAAAGTTTTGAAAAAGGATCCGAGAGAGGGACTTGTCCCACCAGATTTTAAAATTTGTTGTAAAGCTAATGATAAAACACTATGGTATTCATATATAGATCAATGGAACACAATGAAGTCTGGAACAGATCCAGGTATATATGCTAACTTTATGCTAAAAGGGGCATTATTGATCAAAAAATTATATAATAAATGGTGTCAGGACTTTTCAACTGGATCAGCTGACAGCTAGCATTTAGTGAGCACTTACTATATGGATGGTACTATGCTAAGACCTTTTCATGTATTAACTCAATCCTCATAACAACTGTTTGAGATAGATACTATTATTATCCCTATTTGCAGATGAAAACACTGAAACACAGGGAGGTTTAGTAACTGGTCCAAAGTCACATGGCTAATAAGTGGTAGAACTATGAATTTGAACCCAGGCAATCAAATTAGATGTTTAGCTGGTTTATACTATACACAAACTGAAATTCCAGAGGGATTAAAAATCTGCATTTGTAAAATGACATCTTTTAACATCATTACACTATTAGAAGATAATCCAGAGAAACATTTATATAATCCTGAAATTAGACAGACTTTCTTAAGCAAGACAAATATCCCAGAATAAAGGAAGGAAAAACATTGATCTGACAGCATAAAAATTCAAAATCTCTGTTGACAAGATACTGTAAAAAAAAAAAACACAAAAAACAAAAAACAAAAAAACCCCAAAAAAACCCTCTAAAGTCCAATGATTAACCAAGAGGAAATATATTTGTAACTACTTGATAGAAGGAGGGTTTGCATATGTAATCTACAAAGAACTTTTATAAAATGACATAAAAAAACAGTTCAATGGAAAAATGGGCAATAGATATGAACTGGGAATTCACAGAAGATAAAATACAAATGGTCAAGAAACATGTCACAGTGGCAATAAAATCGATAACAAAAGAACTATATGGAAGATAAATGAAACAAAAAGTTGGTTCTTTGAAAAGATAAACAAAAGTGACATTCCTCTCACTAGATTAATCAAAAACAGAAAAGAAAGGGCTCTAATAAGCTCAATCACGAATGAAAAAGGAGAAATTATGACTGATAACATGGAAATACAAAATATCATCTCTGAATACTATACAAATCTCTACGCATATAAACTTGAAAATGTGGAGGAAATGGACAAATTCTTTGAAACACACAGCTCAATCAGGAAGAAATAGAATTCCTGAACAGACCAATATCAAGTACCGAAATTGAAGCAGTAATAAAAAGACTTCCTAAAAAAAAAGTCCCAGGCCAGATGGTTTCACACCTGAATTCTACCTGACTTACATAGAAGAACTGGTGCCTATCCTGCGGAAATTATTCCACAACATCGCAAAGGAAGGAATCCTCCCTAATACGCTTTATGAAGCAAACGCCACCCTGATACCAAAACCAGGAAAGGACTCAACAAAAAAGGAAAACTACAGACCAATACCCCTTGTGAATATAGATGCAAAAATTCTGGATAAAATCGTAGCAAATCGAATTCAGCTGCTCATAAAAAAAAAAACAATCCATCACCATCACGTGGGCTTCATCCCAGCAATGCAGGGATGGTTCAACATATGCAAATCTATAAATGTAATTCAACACATAAACAGAAGTAAAAACAAAAATCATATAATCCTCTCAATAGATACAGAAAAAACATTCAACAAAATTCAACACCCTTTTATGATAAGAATGTTTAACAAAATAGGCATAGATGAGTCTTACCTCAAAATGATAAAAGCCGTATATGACAAACCCACAGCTAACATCATACTGAATGAGGAAAAATTGTAAACATTCCTGCTTAGAACTGGAACCAGATAAGGTTGCTCTCTATCACCACTTCTATTCAACATAGTGCTGGAAGTCCTAGCCAGAGTGCTCAGATAAGACCACTTAGGGAGCACTTACTTATATTATGTGTCCAGCACTATGCTAAAAGCTTTACATGAATAATCTTAATCTTGACAACCACCTTACGAGGTAAATATTACCATTATCTGAATTTTGCCATTACGTTAACTGAATCACAAATAGGTGATGTAATTTGCTTGAGATGATACAGTCAGAAAGTTGTGGTGCTGTAATTTGAACCAAGGTAGTCTGATTCTAGAGACCATGCTCAGAACCTTGATGCTGTCTATCCATGTATCTATGTATCCGTCCATCCATGCATCCACCCATCCATCCATGCATCCATCCGTCTACCCACCTACCTACCTACCTACCTATCATTTGTGTATTATCTATCATCTATTTATCAATTGATTATATCTATCTATTTTTTCTGCCACACTAAGGTTCTCAGGCTGCCATGGAAAAAATTAACCAGTTCTTCACTTATGTCATTAAGGTATAATATAATTTCCGAAAACACAGTAGGTTTTTCAGAGAGTAGCACAAATGACAGGTGATATACTTGCTTCTGATTATTTGCCAGTGTGAGGGAGGTTTGCCTCATTCCGGGACAGTTGTGGGAGGTGTCAGCCTGATGGGAGATCTCCGGATGGAGTAGAAAACGCAGCCAAAGTATACTCCATGCCTCCAGCTTGCCGCGATGCCCAGAACCAACGCCTTGCTAACAAGAAGACCTTAGCATCCTCTCCATTATTTCGCTAATGAAGAAACAGGTCCACTAAACGTACATTAGTGGCAGAATTGGTATGAAATCAGGTTTTCCGACACTCAGTTCAGTGTTTTCTCCACTATATCATGATTTGAGATTGTGTCATTTATGACACACATTTGTTTCCTGTAGGATGTAACCAGATAGATGGACACGCAGGGTGAACATTTCTGTCTTTGGAGCTCCCCAAATTTATATGTCTTTATCTAAAAGGAAAGAAAAGGTGGAGTAGCCAATGTCGAGCAGATGTTTTATCATCAGCCTTAAAGTTTGGTCATTACACCCTCCTGAGCAGAATTGGGAAGGAAGATTATGGAGGTCCAATTTATTACCTGAGAGTTACGTTTAACTATTTAAATTAACTAGCTGGTTTTTACAGGGACTCCCTCCAACTCTTCTATTGCAAAGGTTTCCATTGCTGTTAAATAAGAAAACTAGCTTGGCTGTTCGGTTAGGTGATGATGTGGTCGGGCAATGGCTGGGCATGAAACGAATTATCTGCAGAAGACAGGGGCAGCCCGATGAACCACAGCGATGGGTCCAGGACATAGAGATGGGCAGGATGTCACTGTCAGCCCAGCTCATGTGCAGGTGACTGCCCCTGCACAGAAAAAAAGGTCAAGGGTCAGGAAACATGTGGACCCCGAGGAGGGCAGAGAAAGTACTGAGTCTAAACCACTTTTCCTGGTTTTATCCAAGCCAAGCGGAAGACAAAGGGCTGCGTCAACTAACTTTTCCCTGAACTGGCGCATCAGCAGAATGGTCTGAGCCTCTCCCACTTTTCTCCAGACCCCAAACACAGAGTTCATGGCCATCTGGCCACGCCGCTCAGAGCTCTTCAGGCAAAGGAGAAGAAAGGCCACTTTAACGTCTAGAACTGCTCAATCTTGCTCAAGGCTGGCAGCTGTCCCAGAATAGCCTCTGCGAATAGAGCATCGCGGCGACGTGTTTCCCGCTTCTTAGATCTTTAGGCTCTTACAATTTATCGTCAGCTCCACGAGCCCTGTGTTGTTTCAGTTTGGAAATTCGAGCTTCTGGGCTTTGAACTATTTATTAGCACCAAAATCTCAAAACATGTATCCATCTATTGCTTGAGGAAAATTTGATTTTCAGTGAGGCAATGACCAATACCCTTAAATTAAAAAAAAAAAAAAGAAAGAAAGAATCTGTGCATAATGGCCATTCTTTTCATAATGGTGGATTTTTCTGGACCTTTTGTTAATAGTGTGCCTCACTTTGAGTCTCTAGATCATTTGTTGGCAAAACAGAATATCTGAAAATCAAAAATGTAAATGTTACATGTATACATACATGTATTAAACTATTTTTTAAATTTATAGATTAATATATATTTAAAAACCTCTATCAGCACAGAAAAGATAAAAACCAATTGCCAGTCCCACAGATATCAGCATTGTTAACAGTTTCTCATATTGGTTCGAGCATGAGGATGTGCCTGGAGTACACATATCCTTTTTCGTTTGTTTGTTTTAACTAAATGGGATCATACAAGATATTACTGCATGGAAGCTTGCTTTTGTCCATGAACAATGTATTTAACTCCTCTCTACTGGTAGGTATTAAGGTTGTTTCCATTTTTTTAGCCTTTTAATCTTCTGATTTTGCAGTGAATATCTTTGTTACAGGCAACTTTGTAGATTTGTGCATGTATATCTTCAAACCATTACATTTTGGCACTTGTTACCCAACTCTAGAAAAAGTTTTGAAAACCGGAAACAGAACTTGAAGGCAAAAAATAAAGCATATGACATATCCCTAGATTTATCCTCCATACTTTCTATCCTAGTCTCTATCCTGCTAGTCTCTATCCTCTAGCAGTCTCTAACTGCTCTAGATGATCGAATGCTGACTGTAGGAAAAGAAGAGAAGCAGAAAAGCAATATATTTGGAAAACATGGGCAAGGATTTTCTTGGGTGTCACGGGATTCAAGCCTCAGGGGAGATGTGACTTGGTAATTTTCATCCTGGTAAACTATTTGAAAGAAAATGATTTCATTTGTCATGAAAATGAAAACAGTTACTTTTTTCTATCACCCAAGCACATGGTTATGGCTCCTTCTAAGGGTTTCTTGTGATGCTTATTTCTTGCCCTGTAAATTTGATATACTATGTATCTAGCTTTACACACTTATTTTCTAATGTACCCATTCTCTCTTATAAACCTCTTCAGGGCAAGTTTTATATTTCTCTATATCCTCTGCAGAAATATGCAATGCTTTGGAAGTGACAGTGAATGGCTAGTTTCTTCATGAATTTATTTCTTTAGATTCCAAGGTCAAGAGCCCTACCTTATTTTCTAATTAACATCAACAGTTGAATAAAGGAAATATTTTTTCCATAGCCCCTTCCTATGGTAGACCAACACTTGGCATTCCAACGGAGTTTCCCAATCTGTGTTTCCAGGGTCTGGGTGGACCAAAACATGACATTGTGGTACACAATGACCATGAACCTTTGTTTTGTTTCCCTTCACAGGTCAGGTGGCCCTCGCTGGCACATAAGTAGAAACAGATGTTGAGAAGGGCAAGGAGGTGCGTGGTGCCCGTGTCTCAGTTCTGGGAAAAGGAAACACTTCACAGAAAATGGGTGCCACCTGTAGGGGGTTGCAGTCTGCCAAGTGAAACCAGTTTGGCTAAAGATAGCTAAAAATAATCCCCCAGGGTATAAGGAAATGTTTGTTTATACATGAAACTGAATGAGGGTGTGTGTATGTGTCTGTGAATGTGGGTGTACCTTGTGTACGCTCCACTCCAAGGAAGCCTTTTGACCTATTCAGGAATCCAATTGCTGAAAGAACAATTTTTATTTAATATTTTACCTGTTGAGAAGAACTGTTAGATAAGTTTTTAACAGGCACAGAAGAAGGAATTTTAAATTTCCTTCTATTTTCAACTATGGAGACTCCCAATATTCACTGAGGATCTGAGTGCTTCTGCCAATAGCCATGTGAGTGAGTCACATTAGAAGTGTATTCTTCCTTCCCAGTCAAGTCTCATGTAACAGCGTCCTTTGCTGACATCTTGACTGCACACTCATGACAGACACAGAACCAGAACAACCCAATTAAATTGCTTCCACTGACCTGCAAAAACTCCGTGATTATAAATTCTTGTTGGTTTGAAGCCATTTGTTTTGAAGTCATTTGTCATGCAGTGATAAAAAACTAACACAGCTTTTGGTACCTAGGAGTGAGATGTTGCCATCACAAATACTTAAAAATGTGGGAGCACTTCTGTCCACGTTCTTTCTCTTCCTCGCTTGAGCAAATGAGATATTAATAAAGACACCTCCAAATTAGAGAGAGTGAGCGAGGTCTTTAGTGGCTCTTTAAAAATTCAAAATTTATTTTCATATGTCTATTATTATTTAAATTGTGATTTTTCAATTATAAATTATTAATTACGATATTCAACAATATAAAAGAATATAGAGTAATAAATGAAATTCTTCTGTCATCCCATCCTCATCCTGGTCTTCAGAAGTAATTAATTTTCTTTTACATGTGTCCTTCCAGACTTTTCTTCTATGCATATATGTTTAAAAAGTATTACGTGGTTCTTGAAGAAACTTTAAGTCATCCGTATTTTTCTCACTGAGGAACAATTACTGCCGAATTCTCATAGGTTTATTTTTAGTGTGCATTCTGTGCGCAGGCGCACACAGGCAGAAATTGAAACACAAGCTCGTGAAGAATTTTAAGGATGCTTATGCTGTGGGGTCCTTGTTTTAGAGGCTGAAGAATTCTTTCAACTGGATATGAGCTAGCTCTACATATTACTCCAATTCATGGGAATTTGGGTCTTGACTTTAGTAGCTAGGAGGGTGAAAGACAACATCGCACACCACATACTACGTTGTGTTCAGCAATGTTTTTAGATAGATGATTCGTCTTTCTTGAAACTCAATTTAGGTGTCTTCCTCCCACCCAACCTCCCCCAAGCAGTTCTTCTTTCATTCATAGCGGCAGTTAACAAAAAGCTCAATTCTAAAAAAAAAATGGGAGAATTGCCTCAATAAACATAAAAAGCTATCTTCCGTTTGAAGCTAAGACATGAAAAGCTGTAATTCTTCCTATCAGAATGAATTATTGTTGCCAGACCATTGACTGCAGACTCTCTTACTCCCTGACATTTTTTTCAGTGACGGATAGCCACATTTCATGCTGCCAAATATTGAATGATAATTTGAAGTACTCATGGATGCTCTAAGACCTTGTTATGGGTGCTCTTATTTTGGAAGACTCACCCTGAATCATGGCAAACACATTAAAAGTCACTCATATCTCACATGAAATACATTTTTGGGGGTAAAAAATATTTAAAAATATACTTAATAATTGTGAGCTTGTTAAGAATAAATTACTTTTTTCTTATATGTTATACTTTATAAATTTCTCTCATATTTTTGCTGCTCTTTAGAAAGCTCATCATTAACTCTCATAACCAATGGAGGAAATAGTCCTGGAGCTGTAATGATTTCATGTCTAAGTTTTGGAAGGATCTTTTTGTTCTCATGAACAAGTGTTTAATAGGATGGCTCTCTATTCCAGCTGAACAATAGAATTTTATTCGAAAACAAATAAACAAACAAACAAAAATCTATTGATCAAGTTGTCCTCTTAGGGATTCTCACTTAATTGCTGTAGGAAGGTGCCAGGTACCAGAATTTTTACAAAGCTCCCCAGACCCAGGAGATTCTAATGTGTAGCCAAGGTTAGGAACCACTGATTTAACATTAATAAATCTCAAATAAATAAATAAATAAATAATCAAATACATTTAAAAATAAAAATAATAAATATCTATAATAATAAATCCTCTAATAAAAATAGGAAAATCATATCTAGTGCATGGGTAATGTTTTTAAAAAGTCTAAAATTTGGTGTTTTCATAGCTACATCATAATTACCTTGCTGTTAAAAAGTAAGCTAATACTTTGTAAATGAAGAGAGATTGCTCAGCAATCTGCCACCTGTACTGAAGGAACAGGCCACTGGCACTGCAGCAGATTGCTGGGTACACAGTGTGGGGTGAAGCCTCAAGGTGTGTCCCCGTCACGGTCACATGCTGGGAGAAGTCCTGAATTGTCAAGTGTGGTTGTGGGGAATCTTTGCAAGACCTCTTCAAGATGCACATAGTCAAGTTTCGTCTTCAGTGGCCGATGGCTTGCTGACTGAAGACAGGAGACTGGGTTGTTCAATCTCTTGAGGGTCCCCATGAGAAAGTCATGGGAAACACAAGGGATGGTGACCAAGAATGGATCTGGAGAATCCCTATGTTCAGTTGAGCACAGGAGTGTAAGCGGGGAAGGGCGCTGTCTGGATGGGTAGGAGTGTGCGGTGTTACAAGCGTCAAGTGAAGACAGAGGTTCAAGAAGGGGGTGCACCATGGAATGGGTGTGGCGAGGATGCCGGGCAGAGTCTGAGACTGAGGAGAAGCTTTCATATCTGAGGAGAGAAGGGGAGGATGGCCTCTTCTCTTTCAAGACCTTTTCTGAGGGAAAAGTAAAAGTACCAGACAACTAAGTAGCTTTAGGGAGAAGTAAGGTCAAGTTTTCTTAGGATAAGGAAATGGAAATGTTTTTGTACACAACCAAAGGCCATTTTAATGTCTAATATTTTTGATGTGGTGTTTGTTACTGGACCCATTTTCTCTACATCTGGAACGTCTATTTATAGTATATGGTCAGATGCGTGAAATAACATGGCCTTTCATCTGCCTATAACCAGCCTGACCAACTTGGGATGATTATCAATTAGAACTAAAGTTGTATTTTTCACTTTATTTTAAAATTTCTCTCTGTGTGAGGAGTTCCTTGATGAGGTTTTTTTTTTGTTGTATGCACCAAAGCAGTGATATGTTAGAAGTTAATGTTCAGAAACACTGCTCAAAGAGAACTTTTATTAGCGCCTCCAGGGACTATTCACCAATGTTTTGGAAACTCTGGAGACTAAATTTATATACAAAGAACATAAAACCTTTCTGCTATCATTGACTTGCTCTTACTGCTGGTGAAACAACATTACTGGGAAACATTGTCTTTAGTCTATAAAAATGCGAACACTCTGGCAAACTAATACAACTAACCTGATGGTGCGGACGTCCTTCTTGTAAGGGACTGGATGAACTCGAAATCCAAGACGGAACTTTCAGTCTCCACCTCATAATAAATTAGGAACTAATGCTTTCACTCTGTGGGTGTCTATGTTGACATTGTATAGTTCTATAGTTCTGTTTATTTCAACGAGTTGCTCTCTGTAAAGACAATTGTGACAGATACCCAAGAAGCATGACATTCCAGGGGTAGGGGGGGAAGCAAAGGAGAAACAAAAAGCAGCAGCAATGGAAGTGACAAAAATAACCTGAATGTTATTAATGTATTGAGTGATAAGCAAGCACAGGGACTGTGCCCTGGGAATCCAAGGTAAATGTCACCTAATCCCTACTTCTGAGAGAGGAACATTTGCATAAATGTGTGACTATATTATTATGTATTATATAAGTGCTGTGTTTTATATAGGAAAAGGAAAGTAATTTCCTATTTCTATAGATAACAAAATAGTCTGCATTAATTTGTCCAGGATAAAGTATAAATATATAAATCTAATTCTGGATATATTTATTAAATGTATGACTATTATGTAAATGTGAATTTAAGAATGATCATATAAAGTGCATTTTACATACCTAGCACTTATAATTTTAACCCCATAGTATCATTACAATAGCTCTATCTAATTAGATATATCACAATAAGTCTATAGTATACAGAGTAGATTTTATTAAATAACCATCATCATCATGTCCTTAACCATTTTTACTATACCTTAACGACCCTCCTTCCAAACTTAAATACTTGCTTAGGTTAGATTCAATCTTTGCCTCTTTCTTCTCAGTGAGGGTGTGGGTCTCAATTGAAGAATACAGCTGAATAAAAAAATATGTCACTTGAGAAGGAT
>RJWJ010012179.1:0-42572 GCA_004363605.1 Indri indri
GATTTGACCATTTCATCATCACTGCTTATTGGCACAAAACTAGAACTTCCCTTCTCCTGACCACAGCATGTACAAGTGACACTGGCTATATCATTCTTTGCTTCTTCTCTAAGATTTGAATCAAGATCCAAGAAACAAAGAGCTTGAAGTAGTTGGAGATCCATTTCATCCAAGCAATATGAATTACTGTTCTTGTGGAAGATGTACCCTGCTTTTTAGCCCCCAAATCTGCTTTGATGAAAGAGAATAGCCCTCAATCTGCTTTGATGCTAACATTTCCTTCAAATTGGTTCTCCAGGTTCTCCGTTATTATCTGAAACCTCAATACATAGCCAATACATTTCTCTTTGCCTAATTGAATCTGAGTTGGTCTTTGTTGCTTGTGTCCAAAGATTCCTAACTGATCGACTATTTCGAATATGAATAAGCAACATCTTTTTTCTACTTCAAGTAACTCATATATAACTACTAGACTAGGATTGATGTCTTAAAATCAAATTGATTACTTCCTGGTGAATTTAAAAATGAAATATTTTGACTAGTTTCTTTTTCATCACCTATTATTTATAAGTTATTATTTTCTATTAAATGGAGTAAAATATTTTTACTATTATAAAGTTTTTCAGTTACCAGTTTATTCATCTCTTTCAGCTTGGGAGGGTGGAGATGACATCCATCATTTCCATTTCTAGGGACACAGAACTCTCTCCTGCCTTTGGAGCATCATCTGTTGAGAAGTGGCATTGGCTGGAATCAGCCAATGACATACTGTGGAAAATATTCTTATCTAGATCAATGATCAACCCAGTTGACCTACAGGGCTTTACTCACCATCTTCTTAATCTGTTCGAATCTATCCAGAATTATGTTCCTTACTACTCCTTATCTACCTTATTTATTTATTTATTTATTTAATTTTTTTTAACCACTCAATGGCTCAGGTGTTTTTACTTTCTTTCTTTTTTTTTTTATTTCAGCATATTACGGGGGTACAAATGTTTAGGTACTTATATTGCCTTTGCCCCACCTGAGTCAGAGTTTCAAGCATGTCCATCCCCCAGACAGTGTGCAGCACACCCATTGGGTGTGTATATACCCATCCCCTCCTCCCCCACCATCTGCCCAACACCCGACGAATGTTACTACTATATGTGCACTTAAGTGTTGATTGGTTAATACCAATTTGATGGTGAGTACATGTGATGCTTTTTTTCCCATTCTTGTGACACTTCACTTAGTAGAATGGGCTCCAGCTCTATCCAGGATAGTACAAGAGGTGCTAGATCACCATCAATTTTGTGGCTGAGTAGTACTCCGTGGTATACATATACCGCATTTTATTAATCCACTCATGTATTGATGGGCACTTAGGTTGTTTCCTCATCTTTGCAATTGTGAATTGTGCTGCTATAAACATTCTATTTCAGAAGTCTTTTTTATAGAATGTCTTTTTTTCTCTTTCCTCTTAGAGATTCATCGTGTTCTAGAGTGTTCCTGACATATGCATGCTGCTTATTTCTCTCCCCTAACCTCCACCAAACCCATAATGATAAAGTACTCCTTGTTTTACTTATTTGACATCCAGAACGAGTTCTGTATTGATGGCTTTTTTTCTTTAGCACACACTTGGAAAACCTAGCATAGAAGTATTGAAAGTGACTTAGATAATCATTAGCTTTCATGCTCTTTATGTTCTCATTCTTGCCCCTCTCACCCTCCAGTTATTTAAAAATTAAAATGTTAGTCTTGTAGCTCTTTCCTAGATAGTTTGCTGTAGAAAGTAGAAAGCTTTAACAAAATTATTTCAGATTAATAATCTTGTTCTAAAAATTTAATACTGCTGAAAATATTGACAGGATATAGTAAAAAAAAAAAAGATGTGAAAAGTGTTTGCAAGATGAGATTCTGTCTTCCTTGATCAAAACAGAATAGTAGTAGACTGGCAAATTGTGGAATTTTGAGCCAGTCATTCTAGATTAAATTGCAAACTGTGCAGATTACTTAATGAAGAATTTCTTGAGTAACTCCACTTTAAATATTTGCCTCAATTGTCCCACTGTTAATTTGTATGTTGCTAGTTATGTCTCTCTGAAATGTCACTATTAGCTGAAAATTTCACAGGATAAAATGTAGGGTTTTAAAATGAGTGCTTTTATATGTTTGCTGTTTTTTTTTCATGGCATAAAATAATCAAATACATCTAATGGTTTTAGAAAACTTTCTTTAAATATTGTCCCAATTTTTAACATGTAATTATTACCATTTGAACATTTGTTTATGGCTCAAATAAAATATAAAATTTCTTGCCTTAAATCTTAATATGTAAGAAGGTCTACAAATCAATTATTTGGGTAGTTATCCACATTGTTACTGATACTTTAATAATTAGAATGTCTTGGAGGAATGTTGAGTGGCAAATAGATATGTTTCCCTTCAATTTTGACTTTAAACACAATCCCTGTAAAATCTGTAAAATCTTTTCCTCTCTCACCACCATGGTTTTCTGGAGTGAGGCAAGGAGGAAATACCTTTAAGTATAATTTTATTATCTCTGTATGAGTTAAGGAAAAGTTATATTGAGAGCTTTAAGTGTGCTTTAAATGTTATGAAAAGATAAACTTTATGAGGCATAACTCATAAAAATGGATACAATTGTGATACTGAAAATGAAATGTACATAAATCTTGGGCTTTCTCTTCTTCATGTTTTCTTGAATATAAACATGTAAGAAGTTAAAGCCCAGAATTCATGAGCAAACATTCTGCTCTCCAAAATTACACTGTTCTTCTAAACTGCTAAAAATCACATTTCCAACATCTCCAAATATTTTCAGGCTCTTTTTTTTTTTTTTTGCCTTAACTAATTACATTTTTGGTTATCTTCTCAACACTCTGCAATCAGTTGTTGCTATGGAAAACTCTTTAATGTATTAAAATACGTTGTCTCAACTGAGAAAAACAATGATCATCACTGTGATATCTTGGAATTTAAAAATGGGAAAATGTCACCATTCCAAAGAGTGTCTTACACAATTCTGACAGATTTTTCCTTCATTACAATTTAACAAGTGACCAAAAGGCCATTTTGTTGACTTTTGGCTAGAGATTTACCAGGTTGAGCAATGGCAATGAGAGTACGCAATTTCATCATCTGCTGACTTCTAGCAGTGTAAAACTATTATCTTAATCTTCAAGGGGATTTTTATTTCTGGCAATGAATTATAAACATAGAAAAGTTTTCTGATTAAAAGTTACAAATGTATTTTGCTATTCTATTTCTTTTCTTGTGTACCATTTTCTGTTTGAGGAAGCATAATGATTTTAAAACTACTATTGAATTTTAAAAACTTTTAGGTCAAATATAATTCTCCAAAAAAATTTTCCCCAAAACTAAAATTTAAGTAATGGAGGCTTCTACACAACCAAAGAGATGCTCACATATGCCATACAAGAAAATTAAGGTACTGTACTCAAAAAAGATAACAAGAATCTATATAGAACTAAAAAAAAAATCAACAAGAAAAAATCAAAAACTCCATCAATAAATGGGCAAAGGAAATGAACAGAAACTTTTCAAAAGAAGACAGAATAATGGCCAGCAAACATATAAAAAAAATGCTCAACAACTCTAATGATTAGAGAAATGCAGATTGAAACCACAATGAGATATCAGCTAACTCCAGTGAGAATGGCCTTTATCAAAAAGTCCCAAAACAACAAATGCTGGAGAGGATGTAGAGAGATAGGAACACTCTTACATTACTGGTGGGACTGCAAATTAGTACAACCCCAGTGGAAAATAATTTGGAGATACCTCAGAGAGCTAAAAATAGAAATACCATTTGATTCAGCAATTGCTCTACTAGGCATCTACCCAAAGGAACAAAAGACATTCTATAACAAAGACATCTGCACTCGAATGTTTATGGCAGCACAATTCACTATTGCAAGGATGTGGAAACAACCCAGGTTCCCTTCAATCCGTGAGTGGATTAATAAAACATGGTCTATTGTATACTGTGGAATACTACTCAATTACAAAAAACAGTGGTGATCTATCACCTCTTATATTATCTTGGATAGAACTTGAGCCCAACCTCCGAAGTGAGGTGTCCCAAGAATGGAAAAATAAGCACCACCTGTACTCTCCATCAAATTGGTACTAACTGATCAACACTAAGGTGCTCACATGGTAGTAATATCCATTAGGTCTGGGGGGTGGGGTGGGCGTGAGTAAGCTCACAACTAATGGATGCGGTGAGCATTATATGGGGGAAGGGCATGCCCCTAGCCCTGGCTTGGGTGAGGCAAAGTCATAACTTGTAACCAAAATATTTGTACCCCCATAATATCCTGAAATTAAAAAACTCACTTGTTCTCAATAAATGCCTTATTTACTATTGCTTATTCATAATTCTAATAAGCTTGGTTGTCTGGTTTTTCTTAAATCTGTAGGATTATGATCTGGCATACCAACAATAAAATAAAATGATTATCAATTACCTGGAAACACTAGAAATGATAAAATAAGAAAAATGAAGATACATATATATAAAGATAAATAACATAGAAGTATATGCATGTTTATATATGTGTATGTTTATGCACTTAAATACAATATATACATATATGTCTATGTATATAAAATTACACAAATTTGGTGATAGTGAATATCTAGGAAAATAGATATACATATTTAAAAGACATTGAGGACCTCGCTATATGATCTATAATTCATTATAAATAATTCAATAATTTAAAATTATTGAAAGTTGTTTTGGTACTTAACTGTTTTAACCTTCTGGAGAACTCAAATAGCTAGAATGGACTTTTATTATTTCTTCCATTGGGAAGTTCTGTTAATAGTTGAAATTGATTTTTTTTAAAACTATTCCTCAAACCTTTATGGGAAAAATATATTTTTTCTTCATCTTCATCATTTCCATCTGACATTGTTGGCATCATTGTCTCCATCATCGCTATATTCGCCATCAGAGTGTGCGTGTGTGTGTGTGTGTGTGTGTGTGTGTGTGTGTGTGACTGTAGAGACCTCATAGATTTGTTTGGAGACCTCATCTCCAACAAACTTCTTTGCCCCATTCTACCACTTGCATCCCTTATTCGCATACACACACACGCACACGCACACGTGCACACAGATACTTTAATGACTAGGAAACTTACAGCATATGCAAAAGTATTTGTCAAAGGTAATATCTGGTCAGTGGCTCACTTTATACTGGAACTTACATAAATCAAGGAATTACTCAGAGTGAACTATTTTCAATGAATACCAATGAGATCATTTAGTTATGCTTTGTCTTCAAATAAAATATTGCATATAAGTTATTATAACTTGTCAGGAAACAAAGAAAAGATAATACAAAGATTATAATGTGGCAAATAGAAGATCCTAATCTATAAATTTCTGCTTAGGTATAGTAATATTACTTTCAGTCAGTCAGCTTCCCCAGTGCAGTAAG
Organism: Indri indri; assembly: GCA_004363605.1. Classification (NCBI taxonomy): domain Eukaryota; kingdom Metazoa; phylum Chordata; class Mammalia; order Primates; family Indriidae; genus Indri; species Indri indri. The sequence goes on from RJWJ010012179.1 coordinate 5,483, forward strand.
AAGGTGCAGGAGGACACAAGGAAAAAAAAAAAAAAAAAAAAAAAAACATTTAGACTTACTCAACTTCCATTTTTGAAAATAGAGGCCTAACTGTTCAGATAAACCTCTCCTAGTGTAGCACACATCAAAAAGTTTTGGCTATATAGAAAAAATATAAGTTCATATTATATGTATATATATAGAGAGAGATAGATGTGTGTATACACATACACACACACACACACACACACACACACACAGAGAAATATGACAATATTAAAAAATAGCCTTAGTCATTGCTAAGCTGGTGGGTTTTAAGTAAATAGATTGGTGAAAAGCCAAAAAAAAAAAGGATAGCCTGACTCCTGAGTAGTACAGGAGTGTTAGTACCAAGGTACATAGGGCCTGGATATTGACAGCCTCCTAGGGGGAGGATAAATTAAGTCCTGAGAACTGAGCACAGTAGAAACTCAGATTAGAAGCACTTGAACAAAACCCAAAAATTACACCTTCAGTAAACGAATAAGAAAAAAAAGCAGACTGAAACGTTGAGGATCGTTAGTACTGATCATTAGTTCTGATGGGCACAGGGCTGAGAGAGGAGGGATATGTGTACTCTGAGGTTTCTTAGCTATGGTAAGACTAGATTTATTCTGGTTTGGGTCTTAATTTAAATGACCTCAACTACTTCAGATAGAAAATTGAAAGTGAGTCTGAGGTGGTAGTAACCCTGGGCACCTGACAGAAATAAATACCTGTAATTTACAATGGAGAAAACTGAGACAAAACCAAGATCACACATGAAAATTATAAACTTTTATGAACCTAACAACATAGCCTCAAAACATACAAAGCAAAAATTGACAAAATTAGAAGATAAGCTGACCACTTTCATGTTTGACAACTCTTATGTATTATTCCTATTGATAGATCAAGAGACAAGAAATCATTAAGGATATAACATACATTTTCTATATAATATATTAATAAGGTCATAGTAGAATAAATATAAATTATATTATCAGTAATAGACATCATTGAACAAGAAAGAACATTAACAAGCTCATGTCAACATACAGAACAAATATTTACAAAAATTGATCATGTTCTAGGTCTTAGCACAAGTTTCAACAAAGCTCAAAAAACACACAATTTCTTTATCTGTAGGGATTAATATTCTTGTTACTCAGAGGATTGATGAGAAGATTCAATGAAACAGCAAATGCAGATACAGAGTAGATATGTATTATTAACTTTTTTCCTTCCATTGTTAAATTCTTTATATCCTTATCTGGAAACACACTTTGTAGAGTATTTAAAAATTGAAAACTGAAAACACTTTGAATTTGGGGACATAGAATATAAGCATTTTTGTATGTTTACATGTTTATCAGCTGTTTCCTAGACTAGAATGTGAAAATGCAAGAACATTTTACCTCTGTGTTCTCAATGCCTGTAGGTACATAGGGCCTGGTGTGCTTTTAGTGTGCCAATCAGTAATGCACTTGTGTAACAGGAAACTTTCCAGTGTATAGTTATGCCATCCTCAGGTTTCTCTCATTAGTGAGCTCTTTTTCCCTCCTATTTTGGGGGTTCTTGGGTTGAGAGCTGAAAGTTCCTCTTCAATCCACTGAAACATACTTTTCTCCCCCACTGCTTTATCTCACCTATTCCCACCAAAATTTACAAGTATGTTTCTGTGGGATTCTTTCTGCAATACAGGAACGATAACTGGCAAAGTGAAAGGCCTCTACTCTCAAGCTTACTTTAGAGTTGGGTTTGTTTTCTCTAGTTTTAAGTTTTTGGGAAAAGTGAAAAAGGCTTTGGGTGTATTTAGTTACCGAAGCAGTGTGATTGGCAGACAAGCACCAAACATACTCTATCACATTTTGCATCTGGAATCACTCCTTCTCCTTCTCTTAAGTGCTTTGGCTGATAGGGCAGAGAAAAGAAGACTTCTGTAATCAAAAGAAAATGGAAAGAATAGTGAGACACTTACAGAAAATAAATGAGACCTCAGTCGAACTGTAAAGGTGAAAATAAGAAAAATGCAAAACTATCGGCACAGGGTCTACTGAAAGTTAAACTCATCTTAAGTCGCCCTTCATTGACAAGAGCACAAATAAAAATTTGTACATGTAATTAAAAAACAGATTATGTATTTAGTCTTTACATTTAGGTCTACACATCATGAACCTCACCTGGGAATATGGAGCTTCCCAGTTATTACTTGATTGCACAGTCAGTAGAAGCTTTAGAAGTTAGGATCAACAAAATTTGGTTACCAAGATGTAGGAGTAGGAGAAAAGAAGGAGTATGTGATGGACCCAGGTGTCTGGCTGTGAGAAAGGTCAATAACTTAGATGTGGGGAAGAGCTCCAGAAAATGGAATAGATGATGTATTAAAATGACAAGTATCTTTCCTGCTGAATACTGAGGTTCATACCGACAGGAGTCATCCTCTGCTTTATTCACAGAATATTGCCTGAGACATTTTAGGCATTTAATAAGTATACATTGAGTAGATGAATGGATAATTATTGGTTCCTGTTGGACAGTTGGACCCTAAGATGTTGGATGTCTGATATCAACCAAATTCCTTATTAAGCCTTCTCATTATTAATATTTTTCATTTGTTTGTTTATAATATTCATTTCACACATGATACTCCCCAGGTACTCTAGGAGAAATAGCTCCTAGGCTAAAGGCACATGTCTTTCCCCACCACATTTGAGCAAATGATTAGAAGACAGATTTTTCTCTACATGATATGGAAGAAATGTAAGGAGATCTTGTCCGCATTCTAACCTGGATTCATTTTGTTGGGAATGTCTACACTGTGAAGCTGAATTTATATAGAGCCATCATAATCAATTCATGGGAGGAAAAGTTGGCAAGGGGTTGGAAAGAGGGTTTGGTCAATTGAATTTGAGCCTCATAAAGATTCTTAGCCCCTCTCTGGGAATTTCACATTCTCTGCCATTCAATGACTTTTATTTTTATTTTTGTGCTATTGCAATATCAAAGCATATTTTACTGTTTGTAGGAAGGGTGAAGGGTTTCAAAATTTGTGTGCTACAGAGAAAATTATCTCATCAACTGTTTTTGTAAGCAAAGGTAAAACCTTTCATGGGAAAATAATTAAGAAATTTTCTTTCCAAGTTATGTGAAGTGATCTGCATATATTCCTTCTCAAAGGAAAGAAATAAGATGACTTCATTTATATTTTACCTTGTCCCAGAAAGGATTAAGACAGCTTTATAATGACTTTAAAAGGATATTTTTACCATGCCTTTCGTATTAGCTGTTGGAAACCATTCTTGTCAATATTACCAATGTTCCTTTGTTGCAGCCAGTTGTCAGAGTCTGCAGTGATGGGTAAACTAAAGAAGCTTTTGAGAACGGAAGCCTGGAATTCTAAGTTATGGAGGTGAAGGGAGGTAAAATTAACTTGGGTTCTAAACAACAGTGTTTTGAATATGAAACTCACATTTGTCATTTTACATTATTTAGATAATGTTATTCAGTGCCTTGTAAAATATCTGGTAATTTACATCTAACTAAACGAAGTGAAAGAATTTAACAAATTCTCTGAGTCATACGGTTGAAATGGGGACATGTAAATGGAATGAAATATTCAAAGACATAACGTGTCTATGACCATAAAAAAGTGTTTTATCTGGCATATCTGTGAAACCTATTCATTCTGATAATCTTTTTGTTTTAAAGGTAAAATACACGTGTACCCTCTGGAAATTATTGAAGGCAAAATTTTCAAGCTCACTGGGGTTCAAGTTGTGATATTTAGTTTGGAAACTTAATATTCCTTTTCCCCCAGTAGCTTAATACATAGATAAATGGGTCATCTATTTTTTTTCTGTTTCAAAAATTCAATATGTTTACAAAACACAAGTGATGGCACCATGGGAATCATAATGAAGTATTCAAGGCTTATCACATGATAAGAGATATTTATAAAATATTTATAAAGTAGTAAAATGTCTGTAATGAGAAAGCTGTGGCCAATAAGAGCTAGAAAGAGTAAGATTAGGTGTCTTTCAGAAGGTTAATACTTTCTAAACTCTGAAGCGTGGCTGGATATGCTATATGTGGAGACTATAGCAGTCGAGCGGCAGGAAGAGGGACTAAGAAAGTAGAAAACACTGGAAAAGAACAAGTAACTTTTAGAGGTGAGAAATCAGCATGTTTTAGAGGGAGTCTTCAAATAAGGAGGTAGGAAGAAAATTTTGAAAACATCATGCTAGACTTTGTAAATGAATAATAATTCATATTTTTAGAAAGAGGGTGTGTGGTGGCACAAGTTTACTCAATTAAAGCAGTATTTTAGGAAGACGAATCTAACTTCAGTATTCAAATAGACTGGACAGAGTTAAGAAGAGGCAGGCAGAGTTAACAAGGGTGCTGTGGCAGTGACCACCGGGAAATGGGAAAGGCCCGACAACCTGCAGGGTGGCAGGGGGCAGGGAGCAAAAAAATGAAAGTGGCCTTGTGAGTGGTATAAAAAGAATTGACAGCCTGCGGTGACAAAATAGGTATCTCTGAAGAAGCAGGTCTCTCAGAGACCTGATCTTGTATCTTTTGTCACCTTGCTTATTATCTTCAGGAACTTCTTATAAATAATGTAGAATATTGAATATCATCTCTGTCATATAGTGATGATTATTTAAAGCTACAATCTCAAAGAAACCATAATGAACATGACATTAACAGTAACAACCACCTTAACTAAATCTTTACTGAAACAAACTTCCCTGTGTTGGGAAAGTTTCATCCTAATGCTTACGAGGAACAATTATGGCAAAAGTATTTTTTTCCACATGAAGACAAATACTGCTGGAATTTTATTTTTAGAAATGAAAGACTTATGTAGAAATATATATATTATGCCCAGAGAACATCTGCTCCACTTTAGAAAATTAAAGACAACAAAATCAAAGAACTCTAACATCTCATTTGCTGAGAAACCAAGTATCTGACAAAGGCTGACTTTTGATTTTCAAAATGAATAATTTTGCAGAATGTCAATTTTGAATTAAAAAAATTAGATTTTCTTAGAAGAGCAGGGAGATTAAATAATGATACCAAGCAAACGATTTTGCAAGGGTGTGAGTGAATTACAACACATCCCCATAGATTTAAGTTTATTGAAAAAGCTTCTTCATTTTTAACATACTGGAAATAGTTATATTAAGATGTTTGTCTCTCTGTGTAGTTCAAATAATTGAGTTCTTTTTTTGACATAATAAATTAATTGGGAACAATGCTAAATATCACTTATGGTTCTGTGCTGACAGATAAGTTAAATATATAAATATCTTTTTGACAAAAATCGAGAGGAAAAGAGTAAAATAAAGCAATATTGATATAAAAAGAATTGTAATTATTTTGTTAAAATATATATTAGCATTAGAAATAAAGTTAGCCATTTTATTTATCCTTATTTTATAATTTTGTTAGCTTCCTATTTTTTCTAGTCACTATAGCTTGATTTCCAACTCATAGAATATCAATGCCAAGAAGGGTAATAATTTTCTGCCTTCTGGATTTTTGTTTGCCAATTCGATTTTCCTGTAATGCCTTCTTTGCTTTAAAACGAGTTTAATTTTCCCGGTATGGTTCGAATGTGTTCCCCAAAAGTTCATGTGTTGGAAACTTAATTGCCAATGGAACAGTATTAAGAAGTGGGCCTTTAGAGGCGATTGGGTCATGAGTGTGGAGCCCTTCTGAATGCATCAATGCCTTTACCCAGGGGGTGAGTTAGTTCTCATGACAGCGGCTTGTTATAAAAAAGGTAGTTCAGCTCACTCTTGCTGCCTGTTTTGCATGCATTCGCTTGCCCTTACATTTTCCTGCCATGTTGTGACATAGAACAAAAGCCCTCACCAGAAGCTGCCACCATGCCCTTGGACTTCCCAGTCTCCAGAACATGAGCCAAATGAACTTCTTTTCTTTATAATTTAGCCAATCTGTGCTATTCTGTTACAGCAGCAGAAAACAGACTAAGATAACACCCACACCGTATTACTAAATATGCTTTTACTTTTGCAAGCAAAATCCTTCTTTCTATTCTGTGGAGGACCTTGTATGTAGATATCCTGAGGAAAAGAGGATGGGGGGACAAAGCAGTTGCCCTCCTTTCATGGTTTGAAGGAGTTAAAAGTCAAAGTTGTACTTAGGAAAAAAAATTAAAAAATCTACTTGGAAAAACAAGCAATCTGATATTTCTTCATTTCCAAGTGATATAAAGGAAATTTATTAATACATCCATGTAATTGTTTACATGTGTCTCTGAGAGAGGCAGGATTGCTTAGCAGGTAAGAGCATGAGCTCTGAGAGCGTATTTTAGTTCTCCTACTCCCTGTTTGAGCAATCTAGTGCATTAACCTCTTTAAGCCACACTTTTTTTTTTATCCAGGTAAGGGAGATGTAAATAATGACATCTACTTCACTGAATTGTTGTGAGGAACAGTGACCATTAGATCTAACTGTTTCATCATGTTATTGAAATCTTTTATAACCTTATGGATGTTTATGTCTGCTAGCTTTATGAGCAAAGGAGAAAGGTGTGTTAAAATCTCATGCTCAGCTCTGTAAATTTTTGCTTCATAAGGGATTATGTTATTAGATTCACACAAAATTAAAAATGTATATGTTCTGTTTCCTTTTTTGTCTATCTGACTTTAAAGTTTTCTTTGTTCTTGGTTTTTATTAGTCTTACTCAATGGGATGTGCCTAGGTTGTATATATCATGCTCAGGGCTTGTAATGTTTATTAAATGTTAGACTTGATAATGATTTTGCCCAAACTATTCCTTAAATTATCTCCCCAGTTTTTGTTTATAGTATTTGAAAATCAATAAAAATCAATAAAAACAACAGAAAGTAGAGATAAAAACACGGGATATCTAGATAATGAAGTTCTCAGACAAAGATGTTAAAATGAAAATATTCATGTGTGTTTAAAAATACATGACCAGACTGAGAAGTTTGAGAAAGGACTGAAAACTATTTTAAAATATTGCAATTTCGATACTGAAAAATACAATAACTGACATTAAGAATGGTTTTATAGCAGGTTGGAAACATAAGATGAAACACTGAGACATCAAAGAATGGTAAATACAGAGGAAGACTAAAGAAATGTAGGAAATGAAATAAACAGGACTAACATACTTATAATCTAAGTTCCAGAAGTAAAGAACAAAGCTCACTTATTTGATTTTCTCCTTCTCCCTTATGCAACCAGGAACTCCAGCAATCTCAGATCTCATTAATGAAGTCATGCAGTAATTTATTTATTTATCTATCTATTTATTTATTTAATAGATTCGGGGGGTACAAGTGGTTTTTTGTTACATAGATGAATTGTATAGTGGTGATCTCAGGGTTTTTAGTGTACCCCTAATCCAAGTAGTATACATTGTATCCAATAGTTTTTTGTCCCTCACCCTCCTCATACCCGTCCCCTTTCCAAGTCTCTAAAGTCCCTTACACCACTCTGTGTTACCATGTATTCACATCGTTCAGTTCACATTTATAAACGGGCACATATGGCTTTTCCATTCCTGTGATACTTCACTTAGGGTTATGGTTTCCAGTTGCATTCAAGTTACAACTCATTGCATTCATTTATTGTGGTTGAGTAGTATTCCATGGTATATGCATATACTGCAATTTCTTTATCCACTCATCAGTTGATAGGTACTTAGATTGATTCCATATCTTTGCAATTGTGAACTGTGGTAGGATAAACATATGAGTGCATGTGTCTTTTTGATACAAAGACTTGTTTCCCTTTGGATAGATCTCCAGTCATGGAATTGCAGGATCAAGTGGCAGGTCTGTTTTTAGTTCTTTGATGAATCTCCATACTGTTTTCCATATGAGTTGTACTAATTTACATTCCCACCAAGAGTGAATAAGTATACTCTTTACACCACATCCATGCCAGCATCTGTTGTTTTTTGACATTTTAATAATGGCCATTCTGACCGGGATGAGGCGGTATCTCATTGTGATTTTAATTTGTATTTCTTTGATGATTAGTGATGGCAAGCATTTTTTCATATGTTTCTTGGCCATTTGTATTTAATTTAAAGTGGTCTTCAGTCCTTCCTAGGATCAGTCTATTTCTTACATTTTATTCCTATTCCTGGAAGTAGACTTTCGGTGTCTCAACTCAAAGTTTTTGAGATTTATCATGACTTTCTCTCACGTTAGCGTGTTCTCAAATCCACTTCTCATCTTCCCAGGTTTGTGATCTGTTAAAAGATCTGCTCCACTTTTCAGCCGCCTCTGCTAGAACTGCCACATGCCATGGGAGAATTGTCCCCCAAATCTGAATTCATTGATCTAGGTTAGCTTTATCTCTTGATTTTAACTTTGTAATTATTTCTGTTGTTAACTCTTTAATGCACTCAAATGCGTTTTGAAATTCTTTTTTGAAAAATATTTTCTGCTTATTCTTGGGCATGTTATACAAAATTTCCAGCCCATTTTCTGGAATTAAAACCATTTCTGATTGATTTTTAATTTAGTTGGATCAATTTCTCCATTCTTAAAGGTATATATGGGCTCTATATATATTTCTGAAACATAGAGAGTCTCTATTAAAAACTACAGCCTCTTCTTACTCTGGCCTGGCTTCCTAAGGTTATTTTTGTTCTTCTTTTTTAACTTGTTTCTCATTCCCTAGACCATGTTGGTTGTCTTGTCTTTTATAGAGATTTGGTAAAAGTATAAATAAAATGTCAGCTATATCTTTATTACTTAAGTAAGAAGTATTTAAAAGCGTTTAACCTGGATTACTTCAAATTTTAACAGAAATACTATATCAACTAAAGACAAAGTATCCTGAATATCTAAAATTTGGACTAAAATTAGGAAAGGAGATTTAGAAGCTAGTGCTCTAACAGTTTCGGGCATAAAACATGTCATAGTTCTTTTGCCCAATGACCTTTTCCGGCTTGTTAAATGGGTCAATTTTACAGTAATGCAGAATGGTTATGTAGCTCAAGTAGCCCCTGGCTACTTACTCATATCTCCATCTGCACTTCTGGCTAAACTTGACACAAGAAAAGTCTTGAATTGACTATTGCCTTTGGGAGAAAGAGGGAGTCAAGTGTGTGGGCTTAAGGTTCTGCTTTATTAATAATCCTACAATTTTATTTCCTGTTTAATTCAAATTTCTCAAGAAATGATTCACATTTAGAGCCAATTGTTTCACAAGCCCAATATTTTTGGAAGCTTGACTTTAACAGTGAAGGTTAAAATATGGAAAGAAAATTCACTTTGAAGATGAATACATTGAAAGACATTATACAGATACCGAAAAACTCAAGGCATGTCTGAGTTGGCATCTTATTTTTGCCTGCATTTATATTTATGTCTGTGGTATAACTATCTGCAGAAGATATATTGTTGATGGTTGAGAGAGTGTCAGCAGTTTTGAATCAAGCCAAAATTTTTCTAAAGGCAATGTTGTCAGGAAAGTAAACTTTCTATCTACCAGAGACTAAATTTAGACAAGCATAGGTTGTATTTTCCAGTTACTGACAGTAGATACATAACATCTCTACATATATTAATATGCATCTTGTTACCAAAACGAACACTCTTTTTACAGTGCATTTTAGTTATTTATCCCTTGCTCAAACCTTTGTGTGAAATGTCTAATTCCATCAACACTTTTCTTTTCCTATGAAGGCATGGCTATGCATTTGGTTATGATTTGTTAACTAATGGCTAATATTTCCCTGGGGTTTACTGGCTTTGGACTAACCCACTAATATTCCCATTTTGCTGCTATGTGGTCTACATCCTTGTAGGTTCCTTACCCACAGCATGGCCAATAATTTCTGGGAATCTCTACCACGTCTGACTTGTGATCAGGTAGAGTCCTTTTTATTCTTCCACTCTGGCCTCCTTTTCTGCTGCCCGGAAACTATTTTGGGAGGTAGGAGGTGTGACTCATTTCTGTCATCAGAACTCCTTTCCCTTCTAAGAATCCTCCTTCTTTATGTTGGTTTCAGCTTTTTTGGAAACTTCTAAAGCACAAAATCTTTGGGGTTACCCATAGAATTACATTTTTTATATAATCACTTTGGTGAAGCCAAGTTATGCTTCTTGCAAAAACTGGAAAAAGCACTCTCCCTAATTCTGCAGTTGACCTGGTCCAAAGCAGCTCCACTTGCTCCTCAATCTCTGTCTCTTAAAAATCTCAAATGGATACGGCTTTTTCAACTTCTTTTAAAAGACTGGCATCTCCCTTTGTTTGAAACTGAATCCATGAAATTGGGCTAACAAGCTCTCTCCTTTCATTATCTTTTTCCTCTCATCCTGACTTGTTGCCTTATATGTCAGGTGCAAAACCAAACCAAAAACAAATGTCAAAAACACAACAAAGCAAATACATAAACAAAAACACCACAAAAACCTGACTCCTGGTAAGCCAAATTATTCCTTTCTTTATATAATCCCATATAAAGAGATATCTGAATTTGGGAAAGTGTGACTACAACCCACCAGTTTGTCAGACAATACAGCCAAACTCTGAATTTAGATTTGAACGTTTACAGAAACTGAAAAACGTTCCTATATTTTATACTGTATCAGTAATCACCATCTATTTACTGGAAACTAAATAAAGGTCAAATACTTGGTGTGTAAAATATGATCGTCTATGGAAAGACCATGAAGTTGGGAGTTAAGACAGTGGGCGTGGCCTACCCTGACCACTAACTGGTTCTGTGAGAGGGACTCATTCAAATTACTTAAGCCTCAATTTCTTCACAGGAAAAATATGAGTATTTCGCCACGTAGCTTTTATGCTTTATTAGCATTTCAATTTTCTATGATTCTAGATTGTTCATGTTAAGGAAATGAGGCCTAAATTGGGAAGGTATTTGAGGGGAGAGAAAAAAAAAGAAAGCAGAGCATGGTGTTAATTGGTATCATTTTGCCCAACTCTAACCTTTATACAAAGGTGTAATTATTTAATGAAAGGTTTTCATGAATTATGTGAGTTTTGCATAAAAAGACATTTATACATAATTACACAATTGAAAAAATGTCTCAAAGACTTATTTTATTAGAACATTTTCCAAGTATTACATTTTTAAAGATTTCAACTCAGGGGGATTCTATTACCTCTTTGGGTGGCCCATCCATGATTTCAGTCATTCTACTTTACATCTGAACCAGTACCTAAGGACAGTTCAAGTCGTGTTGCTCTTCTTTCCTTTCTATCAGGAAACTGGGGGGAATGTATCCAGCAACTCATGGTATGTGTGTACATATTACATGTATGAATGTATGTTTATATATAATATGTATATGTGTGCATGCATGTATGTTTATATATAATATGTATATGTGTGTATGCATGTCCATGTTTGTTTGCTACTCAAAAAAGAATCACAGAGATTTGTCCTGAAAGAAATAGAAATTGAAAATGACGAACTTCAAATAAGGAAGAGCATATAAAAATGGGTATTCTTTGTAACATGGGAAGTTGAGAATGGATGAGATAAGGCGTCATCTAATCTATGCCATCACTGAGGGATAAAGTTAGGATTTTGTTGAGCCCTAAGGGGAGCTAAATTTACTTTATAAAGTTTCTAGAGCCCACTTCTATTAATACCTTTATATACTTTTACGAGGCCTGTGAAATTGGGTACTGTGGAAGGCAATGAGAAAAACTGAGCAAATTATCTTTCTGCTATGCTTAATGAAAGGCTAGTGTCCATAAAGAGGCAATGACCTTTTAACCTAGCTCACCCAGCTCATTCAGAGGTTTTCCAAGTGAAGAAAAACATTTGGCTTTTTAAAACAAAGGATTATAGTCCCCTCCCTTCCTTCCTTCTCTCCTTCCCTCCCTCCCTCCACCCCTTCCTTTATTTCTCCATTCTTCTTTGTCTTTCCTTTTGCTCCTAAATATATTAATATAGAAGTTTAAGCAATATAAATATTTTTGGTCCAGTTCTGATACCGGACCAAATTATCTAGGACTCAGTGGTATTTATATTCTTGTCTTTCCATTTCTTCGCTTCTCTTTTGCAATCTTTTTGCTTTTAAATCATTAAAGATTTTTTGTTTTTCTGTTTTTTTGTGTCTGCCAAATTGGGTTATTCTTAACTACTTTATTAGGTTAGCGTTAGACAAAACAGCAAGTTTTAAGCAGCATTGTGGAAAATAATTTGTTAAACTATTACATAATAAATTCTTACATGAAATCTGTTCGGGTGGTACTTTTTCAAAGTTCTCTTGGAAACAATAACATAATTTAAATTTATCCTTTAAAGTCTTTTTTTTCACTGTTTTTTTTAATTTCTGCATATTATGGGGGTACAAATGTTTAGGTTACGTTGCCCTCCCCCCCCCCCCACTAGTCAGAACTTCAAGCGTGTCCATCCTCCGGATGGTGCACATCGCACTCATTATGTTTGTATATACCCATCCCCTCCTCCCCCCTCCCATCTGCCCGATGCCCGATAAATGTTATTCCTATATGCGTACTTAGGTGTTGATCAGTAAAACCAATTTGCTGGTGAGTACATGTGGTGCTTATTGGGGTTTAGAGTGAATTCTATGTACTTGATTTATAGAATGGATAGCAGAAATATTTGATTTAAAATACTAGTTTTATAGACTTAATCAGTTCTTATGAAGCCGTGTTATTCACTTTCATGCTCTGAACCACACATTTCATGCTTCTGTTTTGTGTGCAAAAAACTGCATTGCCCACTAAGCATTTAGATTTAAGATGTTTGTTTGTTTTGGTCTCTTTTAGATTCTAATCGGATTTGTTACATTCAAAAACTATATTCTTAACAGTAAACTACATGTTTCCACCATAAATTTACAGCTGACCACTTTCCCTGAACTCATGGCTCAGGTCCCATATTTAACTGTAATTTTATGAAGTCAGTCGTTTTGCTTTCCAATGCTGTCTGTTAAACTAATTCCCTATTCCATGGTTTTCTTACTCCACCCCTCATTCCCTCTGAGGAAAGCACCACACTGGGGAGGCGCTTTCCTTTTTCAGTGTTAAATCATTAGAGTAACACTTGCTTTGTAAGTTAGCATGTTCCCTTTCCATGGTTACAGGCCTTGTTTTTTGACACAACCCTACATGTTCATTTCTTTAGTGAGTTACTGAGACCTTCTTTGGTTGCGAGAGTCAGAAACCATTCAGAAAACTGGCCAAAGCCTAAAAGGGAATTTATTAGGTGACATAACTGAACATCTTAGTGGCAGTGTTGTATTCAGGCTCAGATGTATCAAGATGCTCAAAACTCTGTTATCTGAAAGCCACTTCTCTCATCTTTCATTTTTGCTCTACTCGGTGTTGTCTTCATTCTCAGAGCAGGTTCTCTTGGTGACTGCAAGAATCTGTGGGCTTACATCTCCACAGCCTAGAAAACCTAGCAGAATGAGACTCTCTATTCATTTCCTCATTCTCTGTCATACTGGCCCTCTCTGCCTCCAGAGTTCATCATGGGCCAAGGGGTTGTAATCCATTTATTTGTCAGGCCTGGGACTGATGTCCACACCTGGGGCCTGGAAGATGAGATGAACCCTACACTTACCATGGACCCAGGGTCTAAGAGTCCAGGAAGAGCAGTTTTCCAAGAAAATTTTGGCTATCGATGTTAGAAAAGGAGGGAATAGATACCTAACCCTTAAGAAAGTGTTCATTGTGGACATTTCCCTACTAAAATTCTTTCAGTGCGCCCATTCCTTCAGAATGAAATTTGACTTCTAAAATTGGATATTCAAGGCCGTGGTCATTTTTACTTTCTGAAATTTTGGTCCAATTACTCCAGTCTTATAATTAGCCCTTTTATAAACTAGATAAATGTTTTCATTATGCCATTGCCCTCATTTCTAATATGTTCCTCTCTTTTGTAAAGTTATTGTAAATATGCCAATACATTCCTCAATAACCTTATTATAAATCCTACCATTTACGAAACATTGTCATTGGCCATTGGGACATGTTTTATATTGCCTTTGAACTCCAAATGGTTTTATTGTTTATGGTGTTTTAGAATCTTTTTTTTATCTTTTATTTGTTTATTTTTGTTTTCATATTTGTAAGGGTCACAAACTGCCACTTGGTAGTTGTATTTTGGCTATCACTTGTTTGAAAAAAACTCACAAAAGCAAAAAGCCACTATGAATTTAGCAAAAGATTTAAGAGGCTGAATATTAACTTTAGGGGAATCTACATATATGCTTCGAAAAGCATTTTGTACATAAATATGTAAGACTTTCTTTTAGGGGGTTGTGCATGTGCATTATGGCATTTTTATACATTAGTCTGTGCTATTTTCTTCATCTTGATGGTTATATCTGCTACCATAATACTAATTATATATTTTTATGTTTATATCTTGTTACCTGTAATACATGATGAGCAACCAATTTTTTAAAATTTTTTAACTTTATGGATCTTTTGTATAACCAGATAAAAACACTTGTTGATTAATTAGATGTTTCCTTTTCTGTTTTGATATTTTTGTTCTGAACTATCTTTTGTCATTCTTAACACAACCTGAATTTATGACTTTTTACTTTATTATTGGTATAAATCAACATTGATTTTTTGAAGCTTGGAAATTAAGGTAAGATGAAATGAGTTTATTGTTAATAAATCCTTTGACATTTTACTCTGTAATGGGACTACTGTTATGGACTAAACTGTGTCCTCCCACAATTTATGTGTTGAAGCCTTAACCCAAATATGACTGTAATTGGAGATAGTTCCTTTAAAGAGTCAGTTAAGGATAAATGAGTTCTTAAGGGTGGGGCACTATTCCAATAGGACTAATGTCCTTATGAGAAGAGAAAGAGACACCAGGAGTGTGCAGGAACAGAGGAAAGTCCATGTGAGGTCACAGCAAAAAGGCTGCCATCCCCAAGCCAAGGAGAGAGGCCTCAGGAGAAAACAAACCTGCCAACACCTTAGTCTTGTATTTCCAGCTTTCAGAACTGTGAGAAATAAATTTCCTGTTGTTTAAGGCACCCACTCTGTGGCAATTTTTTATCACAGCCTTAGCAGACTAAGAAAGTACAATCAGCATTATAATATAGCATTTACCTGACTTGTTTTTCAAAATATTAATGTAAACTTATTTTTTAATTTCAATAACATTATTTGAATTGAATGTGAAGGTGCAGTGTATTTTAAGTGTGGCCTTACTATAGTCATTTATCATTGAACCTGAGTTCTGAGGTACAAGGTTCATGAACTTGCACAACGTTTCATATTTCCAGGGTTTGGCCTTTGCAAATGGTGAAGTATCTGTTAAAGCTAGTTCTACCTTTCTAAGAACAAATTTGGAAACTGTGCAACAGCGTTGCACATCTTGTAGATTTTTAAAAATATACATAATCTCATTAGATAAAATTGAGTTAAAAATCTACACACTGAATTAGGAATATCCACAATGAACTACGATAAAATGACATTCTTAGGAAGGGAGGAAGGCAGAAGGAAATTTGGGGCTTGATAAAGTTGGTCTCTCTCTCTCTGTCTCTCTCTGTCTCTACCATACAATGCTTCTAAGTCTGCAGAAGTCCCTTACTATTCATCAGTGTGCTAATGTGATTAGTTTTAGAACAGACAGATGCTTGGATTTTCTTCTAGGACTTTGAAGAGTGCTTATTTTGCATCAAAGGGATCATAAATCTATTGTATGTGATTAAAATAAAGACACAAATGGACCGACACATAGATTTGTGACTTGGCCATTCATAGCAGTATCTAAGGATTGGCCTATAAGCTGCCAAAAGAACTATTCAATTTAGTGATGCAAATTTAAAAATGACAAGTTAGTGAAAAATATCAGTTAGGTTACTTGGTGACATAAAGACCAAGAGAATAATTGGTTAGCTGAGTGGTTGTTTTTATTTTCTTTTTACATTTTGGTTATATTTTTTGAGATATTATAATTTTATTGCCGGATTATGATTTGAGCTTAGATTTGGAAGGCATGCTCAAGGAATATTACAATTATGGATATATTATCATTTTAAATCATATTTATAGTAATTTGGAATAAAAAAGCGGTATTAACAACAAAAAACTAAATACTTTTTTAAAAATATAAGAGCTATGTGTTCTGTGCCAGGTACTGTATTAAATGATTAATATATATTTGTCATATTTAATACTTCAGACAGCCCTATTGTCAAGTTTTAGTCTGAAATGTTGGTTCTTAGTGTGCTCATGGTCGAAGAATGACCAGACACACCAAAGTAAGGCAAGCATGAAAATGAGGTTTATTGAGGAGAGAAAGATAGGACTAGAGGGCAAGAGCAAGATATAGGTTTACATAGCATGATACGTACGCTACAGATGACAACCAGACCCACTGTTGCAGCAAAGGGAAAGCAAAAGGAAGGGCGCAAAAAAAGGGGTTGGTCACGGTCTGCATCTTGTTTTATAGTGCCTGCATTGGGACCTCCCTATGGCTCAGATGTCACCATGGAACCACTTTGGGCAGTCATGAGTTGCATTACTATGCATGGGGTTGTTCTAGGTTAATTTCCGGACTATAAGGTACCTATGCTGCTTGGCCCACGGGCTAGAGAGTCCTCTGCATTCTTTTGCAGCTGGTGTGCTAAGTTCTGATTGGCAGATTCGTAGGGTGTTCCCTCCTGCCCCAGGTATAGCAGTGGCTGGGTAGATGATTAGGGAGGGGCAGGACCAAGATGGGGCCTGGGGCCCACCCTTGTCCTTCCCAGGTGGAGCAATTGCACCAAGGCAAGACAAGATACCCACTGTTGTCCCCAGGAGACCCAGAATCCCTCACTATCTACCTAACCCTGTGAGGTAGGTATTATCTTACAGATGAATAAATTGAGTCATAGATAGTTAAGAAACTCCATCCGGACATACAACAAACAAGAGATTTGAACCTAGACTCTCCAGTTCTAGGATCTATAATCTTAACCACTAAAACTACACAACCTCTCTGTGTGCTGATGTGAGCACATATTAGGTAACTTGTTCAGCAATGAGTTAAAAAATTTTCAGGAGTTATTATAATCTTGAAGAGAATATAATTGTTTTAATAGCATATAATTTTCTAGGTAAAGTTTATTAAGTCACATTCTCATTTCTCAATGAAAATCTCAATGGTTGTTTAAATCATGAACAGCCTAGGAAAAGAGTGTGGTCTTTACTCTAGGTCTTTATTTATTTTTAATGAGAGTAAATAAATTAGCAATTACATAGCCTTTTGAATTTTACATAAGGATTTAATTCTTTTCAATCCACTTAAGTATTGCTGTAATTCTTTTTGTAAGGTATTTGTTAATACTATTCTTTTTCACAGACCAGGCAAAGGAAGCAGATTTTGAGTGCCATGTTTCAGATCACACGGTAAGTTGTAAAGTTGGGACTTTTTTCCCTTGCTTTTTTCACTAAAATTCTTATGCTTTTGAAAAATAATATAAATTTACTAGGGATTCTTTTATAGTCCTAGAGTTTGTAAAACAAATATTTCCCAAAGTAAAGAATCTTACATTTAAATAATTAATAAACTTTATTGATAAACTGGGTTAATATACGCACATGTATATAAACATGTATGTATATATGTAGTTTACATATGTATGATATATATGTATATTGTTTACATATATGAGGGGACTTCAAAAAGTTTATAAAACATGGACTTTAAAAGATAAAAACAAAAAATATAAATTTTATTTCTCAATACAAGCTCCATCAAGGTCAAGACCCTTTTGTAAGTTATAAGACCAGCCATTTTGTCCACCGCTGAAGAACTGAGTGTCCCTGAAATTTAACCATGGCAATGCAGTCTTTATTTATATTATTAATTGAAGAAAAATGGGTGCCTCTTAATGACTTTTTAACATTAGGGAACAAAAAGAAGTCAGAAGGAACCACATCAGGGTTCTAAAGATGCCTAATGATTTCCCACTAAAATTCTTTCAAAATTGCCCTTGTTCGATGAGAGAAATGAGCCGGAACATTGTCCTGGTGGAGAAGAACTTTCTGGGGAAGATTTCCCAGGCATTTTTATGCTAAAGCTTTGTCTAACTTTCACAAAATACTCACATGATAAGCAGATATTATCTTATTGTTCTTTGGCTCTCCAGAAAATCCACAAGCAAAATGCTTTACGCATCACAAAAAACTATTTCCATGAATTTTGCTCTTGACTTTTGCTTTGCTCTGCTTTTGCTTTGACTGGACCACTTCCTCCTCTTGGTAGCCATTGCTTTGATTCTGCTTTATCTTCAGAATCATACTGGTAAAATCACATTTCATCTCCTGTTATAATTCTTCAAAAAATGCTTCAGCTCCTTGATCCCATTTGTTTAAAATTTCCAGTGAAAGCTCTGCTCTTGTTTGCAGCTGATCTAGGTGTGATGGTTTTGGCACCCACCGAATGGAAAATCTGCTCAACTTTAATTTTTTAGTCTGAATTGTGTACGTTGAACCAATTGAGGTGTTTACGGTGTTGGCGTTGTTTCTGCTGTTAACCATTGGTCCTCTTCAATTAGGGCATGAACAGGATTAATTTTCCCTCACAAATTGATGTGGGTGGTCTGCCACTGTGGGCTTTATCTTTACCATCATCTTGTCCCTTCTGAAAATCTGTTATCTGTTTGTAAACTGCTGATTTCTTTGGGGCATTGTCCCCATAAATTTTTCATAAAGTATCAATGATTTCAGCATTCTTCCACCCGAGCTTCACCATAAATTTGATGTTTCTTGTTACTTCAATTTAACAGAATTCATGTTGCCCTGATAGGAGCTCTTTGCCAACTTTTGTCTTTCCTTATTAGTGAGTCAAACTAGATCCTGTTCAGACATGTTATAAAAAGTGAGTACAAGTTTATTTTGGTGCAAAGAAGTTTTGAAATCCATGCATAGTTTTTTCATAATTTGCATTTTTCATAAATTCATAAATTTTTTAAGATGACTTGCTTGTGTGTGTGTGTGTGTGTGTGTGTGTGTGTGGCCTGCTTTGTGGAATGAAGGTATGCTTTGTCTGCCCCTGGCATGGTGACTACAATAGCAAGTTCCACTATGCTTGGGTTCTGGAAAGCACAAGCAAGAAAGGTTACATACAGTCAGCACTGCTTCCACAGAACTCACTGGTAACATGAACCAATCATTAGTCACTCCCTTGGGGAGGAATTACTAACAGGATGAAAATAAACGTGGACACTCCCTCAGAATGTAGAATTATTGGCAAAAGTTTCCTTTTAGGAACCACAGTGGGAACGTAGTAGGAAGATCTGGGTCCTCCTTTGTCCTCGATGTTGTGTTCTCTTAACCTATTTTCATGTAGAATCTCAATAAAAAATTTTCTCCCTATTCTATTTTTCACATCAAATTATGCTCAGCCACACTCCCTCAAACAGCTTACTAGAGACTGTATAGATGACCCACGACAGTGTAAATATCACAGACAATGCAATGCTAGCAACATAAAAGTAAATACAAAACCCTTCCCTTTATTAAATGCCTGGGTATAAATTAAAGCCCACAAATAAAACACTTTTGAATTACAGTCAAAATATTAAATATTCAAATCCTTTACAGTACTCCTGCTCTGATATTGTCATTTAATAAGATTATTCTCACCAATATAAACCTGACATCTTGAGCCTGTTTCTTTCTGTGTCTGTTCATGGCAAACGAGAGAGCACAGCACCAACAGGGGATCTCCTCTACAAGCATGAATGGCACTTTCAGGAAGTAGTCAATTGTAACAGGTTTGCCAACCAGCAAACAGTGTCAATCCTTTTATAGTTTGTTACTCCCCGGCTGATGGTTTACAACTTGAATCAGGCATCTCTGATATATTTGCACTTACCAAGGAAGTTGCTCCCTTCACCACCTTTGGGGATTTCTATAATTCCTCTGCCCTGTTTAAATGAGGAATCAATCTATATTAAACCACATAAATAATTTTAAATATGTGCATATTCATGGATCAAACTATTTAAGTCAGAATCTCTGAGAGTGGGACATAGGCATCAATATATTTTAAAGTACCCCAAGTTAAAATCCACTCACTAAGAAAACAAAAGATGATCATTCTGTAATAGAATCTCTGTTTCTAATCTCAGAAAAGTGACCTATGTTTCCATTCATTCTTGGCCAATTTACAGTGGTTCCCCAGGTACTAGGGGACAAAGCTGCATGTGGCTCAACACTGACTTCAGAAGCAGAGGACCTGCAGAACTTTCCAGTTCCCACATAACATTAGTAAGCATGGGTTTAGGAATCTTTTTCATATCTCAGGTCATGCTTTACACACCTGATCATTTTAGTTTTAATCTCAAATTATTTCTAAAACTGATAGATTGCATATTTGGATCACATGTCTCATTTGAACACCAGGATCCTTAAGAAACACTTTTTAAATCATTATGCTCTTGCACAGATCCCAGGGCCAGGCACCCCGTCTAAGCTTACTGCATCCCAAGGTTTTAGTCTAGGGTGTGCTCCTTATCATTTTGCATACTTCTGCCTCTACATTCTGGCAATCTTGACGATATCACTACCAGATTTTGGTAGTGATAAATGTGTGTGACCACTGATTATTGTCTGAAGTGTACTTAATGCTGCCCAGTAGTTCTGTTCAGGTTTCTAGCAGGCCAGCACCTATAGTTTGACAAACCAGTAAACATCTGTATATAAATACTTAAACGCTGATGAGTAGGATCAAGCTTGTCTGCTCTGTATATGGCAATAATAAGAAGCTTTTTTTTTTTTTTCCTCAAAGCTTCTGTGTCAGCAGAAGCTGATAGCTAATGCCAGAGATCATGGCATTCCACAAACTACTGTTGGCATGATGGTGCTAAAAAGGACACTTACCACACCAACACTAGCCCATTAAGGATGGGCTATATTTCTATACAACAGGTGAAACATCTTCAGGATATCAGGAATACCCCAGGAATAAGTAACGACTTGTCTTTCTTACCACACTGTAGTAGATTGTAAAAATGACCACAACGCTTCACTATTTTCTGGGTTCCCTACTCTTCTAGGTATGGTTTTGTAGCTTCTCATATCAAGAGGTAAGAGTCTATTTTCTCTACCCTTGAATTTGGGCTGGCTGTATGACTTGCTTTGGCCAATAAAATACACTAGAAATGATTTTGTGCCAGTTCCGACACAAAGCCTTAAGAAGCCTTTTGTGCTTTGACTTATTCCCTAGGACCCCACCCCTGCCATGTGGGCAAAGGCAGGCTAGCCTGCTGTGGGTGAGAGACTACCTCAACAAAGTAATACCAGTCCAGTTTTCCCAACAGAGGGTAAAGGAGCCCTCTGTGAGGGAGCTTGCAGAGGTCAATATCAAACCAAGCCCCGACCCCCCCATGACAGCTGAGAGAGGGAGGTCACCCAAGCTAAGAATTACTCAGTTTAGGCCAGTCCAAACTGCTGTTCTAGGGAAACATGGCTAAACAGACTTGTTTTAAGACAAATTTTATATGGTTTGTTAAGCAATAGTAGCTAATGCTGTCATACTGATGGGATTCCTGATACCTGGGCTATATATGGATGTGTTTCTTAGCATGTAGGTCTGGAGTTAGGGCCTAAGGATAACATGTCCTGTCAAGATTACTTTGGCAATGGAATTTTTAAGTACAAATATCTTTCACTGAGATTGGGACTCTAGCATCTACTAGGATACTGTGGCAAGGAAGGCAAAGTGGACCAATTTCTCTCCAAACCCTAACTTGTTAATACCTAACCCTTTACTCTTCTATAGCTACTATGAGAGTATTGACGTTCCAGTTGCCTCCTAATAAATGATGCTACGTGCTGCCAGCTTTCCTGTTGGCTTTCTTTTTCCCCATGAGTACAACTTCCCAGATACCGAAGGCATTTCATACAGTATAATAAACATACATACATACACACATACATACATTCAGTGATAGAATGGCTGAAGGTTTTGGAAAGCACAGTAACAGTAAGCAATGTTTCCCTCTTGGAATTACTATTCCCAGATGAGTTGCTATGCTGGCATCTCTTAGCATGAGGGATAAGCTGAACATGATTACTTAGAAGATAAAGCAGGAAGAGGAGGAGAGAAGGAGAAAGAGGAGGATGAGAAGTTAAGTTCTCCCCTCATGGTCAATGGAGCCCTCCCTGGATGCTGGTGCCAAGGTGTGCTGGTCCATCCATATTGCACTCAGAGATCCCCAGTGTTTAAGGAGTTAACACTTCCTGTCACCAGTTCTTCCAGAAGTACGGGGGAAATTTAAGCATTAAAAGGCATTTTAGGCTCTCTCAGGGTGGATTTTGTGCACTGTTATAACTGTGACCTGTGTGCCCAACTCAAGGGACCAATGTTCTTCAGAAAGTAAATATAATGAAAACTTAATTTGTTAATCTGCTTGTAATTTGACATGGATCTTAATAACATAAGTTTTGATAAAGGATTATAATTTGCATTGAGATTTTGCAAAATATAATCTCTCATATTGAGGGAAGTTAGGACAGCTTTGAAATATGCACTGCTTAGACCTATGTTGGCTTGTGATTAATATTTCAAACCAAATTCTTTGCTATAAAATCATGCCTATTGGTTCTAGTCTTTGAATATTTCTTGTATCTGCAGTAATAAAAAGGTGAGTAGATTTTCCTAACAATTTGACAAGGCTCATATTTTATCCATTTGGAAACTTATTATTATAAAGATAATTTGTTATCACAGTCTTTCCTTTCAGCACAGCCATCCATAGCCAAGTCTTTATTATATAGTTTTCTGCTGTAGGAAGAAGGTGGGATACGGGCACAAGGTCTAGACAGTTATTGACACTAACACTACAAAGGGTAATTCTTATACCAGTGACACTACCTAAGTACCTATCTACTACCAAGTGTGTACAAAAGGAAGGTGATTAATGCCGTTTGAGGGGATTGAGGAGGAAATGTGGAAATTTCCAAGAATAACATACAGAGGAGTAGCATTTGGGCAAAGCTTTGATGGATAAGATTTTGCCAGATGGAGAATAGAAAAAGAATATTTCAGAAAGAAGTAATAAAATGAGTAAAAGTTTATAGAGAAAAAAAAGATATGGATTGTGCACAGAAATTCAAGTAACCCGGTGTCTGCAGAGTAGGACACATGATGGAGAGTGAAGGGTGATAAATCTGAACAGGTAAGTTTATTTGGAGTTTGCATATCCCATAAATATTTACAACTATTATGTATCAATAGAAAATTAAAAATATTTAAATAAAAAAGATGTGGGTCTTGTTTTGCAAGGAATGGGGTGCCTTTGTGGTTTATAAGCAGAGGGGATGGTAATAAGGTAAATTCAGTGGCAGACAGAGCACAGATGGAGGCACAGGGAAGATTTTAGGGCTCAGAGAAGCATTTAATTTCTGATCTTTACTCTCAAAAAATGAGTAGAAAAAACAATAGCACCACAAAAAACAATAGCATATAAAAATATGCTCTAAATTTTGATTATTTGCATGAAACAAAACTATTGACATTTTAGTCAGTGACTGAAGGGTGAATATCAATAGCCACCTAAAATCATTTTCATAATTACCCTTTTCATTTCATATTTTCTTTATTGTCTTCCTTTCTTCTGCATACTGCACGTAAGTACTTCAAAGTATGTATATGTCTTGTTGCATAATTGTTTTTTATCACAATGATTGTGATTTGATAATTATGACTGTAATGAATTGCATAGCATCATTCCAGTAATAAAAACCACATTATAACAGTTTACACATCTTAAATCTGGTTTGAAATTTCTGGGAATAATGAATAAAAACAGAATGTTGACAATCCAATCATGTTGCACCAGGTTATCATTGCATTTTTCATATTCAAAGCAAGCTCTGCATATGTGACACAGTCACTAGACTATTTCCTGTGGCTCATGAGAGAAGTCTTTCATCTCCAATTCGTTTACAACTATTAAAATCTCCTTTTATGTAACTTCTTTGTATTCTTGAAACTTGTATCTATTTTCAGGTAGTTCCTCATTACTGAAAAACCCAGGGAAGAAAAATCCATGTGAAATACTGTAATGAAATGAGTTCAATTTCAGAACATTTTTAAGGATTACTAAAAATGTAGGATGATTAATAAAATTGTCTAATATGGGCACTAAAGATGAAAAACATTGTGGATTTGTGCTGGTCGAGTTAGAGTAGGCTGATCAGATCTTTGGAAGGTCATGTACTACCCATTGATTTTCTTTGCTAGGGGAATCACACCTTACCATTCACATCCCCAAACCTTGACGGGTAATTGCTATCAATTTTGTTCATTTGATCTATATTTTTCTGTTCCTTTTAATGACACAAACTCAATGAAGGGTGAATGCAAATCATAGATAAAAGGAGATTATGCGAGCCCTGTCAGAGCGTTGTCAGGTATCAGATTCAAAGTGCGTATGCGAAGCTGTGGATAGAAGACAAGGTCAGCAAGATGGAGTATGAAATACCTCACAGGCTGGAAATGGAAAATCAAGAGGATTGAGGCAGAAGCCTTCAGTGCAGAAAGTCAATAAGGTTTCAGTCCTCTTAAATGTTAGTTTCTTCGCCCGACTTGATACAGTGGGCTAAAAGAGCAAGGCCAGGCAGGATTTGCAGAGTTACAGAGGAGTATATTGACCGTAGTTAATCCTGGGAAATGGTTTTGTTCACTACCTTTATTTCAGCTGAAGTGGTCCTATTAAAAGATACTTCCCTTCCTCTTTCTTTCTCTGGCAAGAAGTGTTTTCTCTACTCTTAGCCCTCATTAACTGCTGCCTAACTCCTAGTTTCCACTAGGGAAGAGAATAGATTCAGTATACCTGTTGTATTGTAATCACAGCTTAGTTCTCCCTAAATCAAGTACATCAAGATGATAGGTAATAAAATGTGGGATATGCCTATGATATAATTGTAATACTGGGCATTGATCAGAAGGCATGAAATAGATCTGCATATTGCAGCATAAAAAGATATCTTCAAAGCATTATTTTGAGGGGGAAAAATACAGAACAATCATTTTATGTAAAGTATAAACCCAAAACTATGTAAATATTGCAGATATACATAGAGGTAAACTAATTTATGCAAGATAACTTATGAGGACATACATTAAACACAGCAGTGTGAGTGCCATGAGGGGAAAGGAGTAATGAAAGGAAAAATAAAACATAAACACCTATGCAGAGATTGATAATAATAAAGTGCCATGGGGTGAGAAGTAAAAATCAAATCATGATTTTGCAGATGCTGTTCAAATAAACTGGAAGAGATGAATAAAATTAATATCAATTAGTGAAAGTCTGAAATCCCTGCCTTTTCCCCCCATAGTCTGGCTGATCAGTGAATTTATTGAAGTGAAACCATTGTTGGTTTGCAAATTTTCAAGTTTATCTAGTATGATTATCGACAAGAGTTCAGAAAACACCTTGCATTTACAATGACTTTAGAACTGATTTGAGGGCTTCCTCCCTAAATTATTCATGAGAAGGCAATGAGAATAGTGCCTTGGTTTTGCATGTGGCAGAGCCAGTAACACAGAAGAGAACTTGCGCCATGCTGTTCACGCAGTTAGGGACCAAAGCTAGCCATAGCATGCTTGACTCCTCACTTCCTGGCTTGCTATTTGGCGTAGGGCCAGAAACATAGTGTCAAGACATAAGGACAAGTGAATGATGCATTTCTGGAGGGGGCTTCTCAAGGTTTTAAAACACGCACAATACATTGACATTATTTTATTAGCCTCTGTTAATTAAAGACTATCCGTTTATCCTGTAATGCAGAAAAAATTTTGGTTGAGCCAATCGAAAACCTTAAGTAATGTAATTACAAATACTGAAAAACAGTGGAGAAATGAGCAACAGATCTGAGGGTTCTTCTGGGGCTGTGGAAAGCAGCCGAATTAAAAACTAGAGGTATTTAACGCTTTCTTCTTTAAGTTCCTTCATTGGTAAGTTGAGTGTGACAATACCTTCAAATGAATCCTAATTGTTACGATCAAGCTACCATGTGTAAACATGCTCTCTAACAGATTCTAACAGTAGGAAACTGTTAGAATCTTAGCTCCTGCTGGGATTGAAAAAGCATATATCCGTATCTAATTTCTGAGCAAACTTTTGTGAGAAAGCAACTGAAAAATTGATATCTATAAGGTAAGCAAACTACATTTTTTAAAAATAAATAGTTTCACAAAATCTTATGATGGTTATAATAGTTACATAATTACAGCTTAAAAGATTTTTGATGAAGCTGTGGAAAAACATCTTTATCATAATATCAGATAGCTGTTTGCATGACTAGGACTAGAAATAATAATATCCCTCTTGTACATATCCATACAACTTAAAGCATATCATTTTGACCTTCCAACAATTCTTTGAGAAAGAGAGGTTTGATATTATTTCATTTAGATTTGGGGAAACTGAGATTCTGAGTGGTTCCATGAAACAGGTCACACCACTTGAAATGTTTGATCACTGAGTTACTGAGATTACTTTTCCCCAACTCTAACATGGGCCTGAATTTTTTGCATTGTAAAATAATAGGTTTAGTGGTAACAGCTCAGCTCTGGTCTGGTATAACATTACATTATATCCATCTTTGTCCTGAAGTGTAAAAGTATTGGGTCCTGTTTATGTAGTATAAATTATTATAAGGTAGTCAGTGTCTGATATCTTACAATAGGAATTTTGACTGTGAATACTGGAGTAATAAGATTTTAAGACTTTTCTAATAATGTCATACAAATGTGTGCTTTCCAAGAATGGGCATGAGTTTAGGTTTTATAAAATTAGGAGGATTGATACTGCATATGTAACAATGGAGATTGCATCTCATATATGAATAAAATGATAGTCTCTTGCCTGAATGTGTAAGATAGACAAGCTCCTCACTATATGTGATGTGGAGAAATTTGGAAGTTATATGAAGTGTTAAGGTCACCAGTACTTGTTAATACACCAAGGCCCAATTTAATGCTTGACGTGTTTTCCAAATGTGCACAATTTACTTCTGGGTACTCTATTTATTATGTGTGACAAATTTCCCCAATGCCAAGTGGTTGATTTCCCAGTAATAGGAAGCTTTATTCCTCACCTTGCTTCAAAAAACTTCTGTCTGGGGCTAGACTGAGACGATATCGTTCTACCTCTGCCACAGGTCTGAGCAGGCCACCTTCATCTAGGCCTTTTGTACAAATACTGCCTCATCAGGAATCCCTTAGCAATCAGGTCTGTCTGAACTTTCAGAGAATGTTACACATTTGATTATCAAATGGCCTTATTGATATCATGCTTCACTAACTCTGGACTTTCTTGGTTCATCTGTCCAATTCTGCTCAAGAATGTGTGGACAGCCTCTAGAAGTTGACTAGCTCTCTGTGAATATCCCTATCTGTTTCTCTGTTGGAATTTTTATTATTTCTCTCAATTTCTGAAATGGAACCAACCAATCATTTTTGTACATTAGACTCAATTTACATTCTCTTTGTAAATTTTCTTGGCCATCTTTGAAAGATGTACCTCGTCGCAGAGGTAAAATGGAGCAACGTGTATGGAAAGAAATAGTGAAAGGAAGAGAATCAATGGCTAAAACAAAACATACTACAGCATACAGATAAAATGTAGAGGAAAAAATATATAGAAACTATTTCATCACTCAAAAAAAGTCTATAGTCTTCAGGCTGAGATCTACAAGGGAAAAAAAAGCAGAAGGAAAAAGGAGAGTACAGTTGCCAAATATATGTATTAGTGTTCACTAAATTGAAAAACCTTATTAGGTTATTATTTAAATGTTATGTTGCTGATGAAAGCTGAGATTCTGTTGAATTTACAATGCAGAAAGCTTGAAGCCTCACTGCTGTATCCTCAGCAAGGTCCCTCTTATATTCAAGCTGGAAGGAGGCTTGCTAATGTCAGTCCTCGAATTCTAATCCCGGTGAGAGGCAGCCCACAAAGTGATATAGGTAGAAACAAACAAACTCCATATGCTACACCAGACAAAGAACTTGTCTTAATTACTACTGTGTCTACTGAGGAGTGGAGCAGAATTGTTCTAGTGCTGCACTAAGACAACAAAATACGTGGCTAGTAATAATCACTGATCAGAAGAATTGATCCAGACCAAGTATTAGGATCATATTCAATGGCAAAAGTAAAAGAAGCCTGCAGCTTGTTTTCTAGTAATGAAAAGAGGGTAATGAAATGCTTAGTTCCAACAAGAAAAAAAATGACCTTTCAAATTTGGGAAGGGTATATGAGATATAATTAGATTCTTATTTGATCAGTGAGTATGTATGTGACAGGGGAAAACTCATTCTCTTGCTTTCTGCTGTCACATACAAAGTAACAATGATAGCTAAAGTTTATTGAGTTTTTACTATATAAAAGTCATTATTCTAGGAATTCTTTACATTTAACTTAATTCTGACACAAGTCTACAAGTTAAATACTATTGTTGTCCCCATTTTACACATGGTAAAACTGAGGCACAAAGGGATTAAGTTGCCCAGGCTTGATGATGGAGCCATCAAACCTAGACATGCTGGCACCAAATCCCCAATCCTTAATCATCATGCTATAGAGAATTGTACATTTGCTTACTGTTGAAATACTCTAATCCATAAAGGAAAAATAATAGACTAAGATAAAATAAATTCTAATCCGAAACAAGCATTTGGATTAAGTCTTTCCAAGAGCATTGCAGAGTTTTGAGAATGATAGAAGTACATTTAGACATAAATTTTCAATAAAAATATTTTTTTGCTTACGAAAACTGGAGATCATGAGAACCACAGATCCTTCATGACAATTTTATGCAAAAAACAAAATTAAAAGCTGTGAAATTTTGTTTGAGCAGAATCTATGAGAGTTGTTCTCAACCTTGGCTGAACATTGGAATCACCTGGGGAACTGTACAAATTTACAAATGCCTGAGTCTCACTCCAGAGATCTTACTGAATTGGTGCTGGGTATGGCCTGGGCTTGGGATTTATAAAAGTTGCTCAGGTGCTTTTAATGGGCACACAGGTTTAGTTAGCATCACTGCAAAAATGCATGGCCTGACCTCAGCATAGCTTTGGGGTGAAGTCTAAGCACTCAGGATGGAGTCAGGCCCACCAGGGTTGGAATTTACAAACACACAGGTGTGAACTGTGTGATTTTGAGAAACTCACATTTCCTTCCTGAAACTCAGGTTTCCTCATCTGTATAATGAGGATATTAAGACTAACTGGTTTTGTAGATATGCACACAAATCTCTTAGCAATGTATACATGTCCCTTAGCTTAGCGATCGGCATGTTGTGACCACTCAATACACTTTAGTATTTTTTTTAGAGACTGAAGGCAGATCATAGGTAAATTTTTTCCACATTATGAGGCAATTACATAAAAAATTAGTAAGGTAGAGCTGTTTCTCCCAGAATTTAATGCCTTAATTGGTAACCTCTATGAATATTAAATGATATTTATCATTATCCATTACTAGCTAATTAGCTGTATAGGTTTTTTGTTCTGTCTTTGAGCAGGAAATCACCCTCTTTTGCTTGGCACCAGCTCATATTCCAAGTCACAGTATCATAGGAGAGAGTAAAAAGCCATGCAAATGTAAAGAAGGAAGATTTACAAAATCTCTTTTCTATTTTTTTCCTTCAATTTTTTATAACCCCTGATGTCTCAGTCTTCCTGAATCTCTCTACCTTACTTCAGTCTTGCTTATTGAAACGTCACTGGAAAATCCATGTCCATCTAGTTGGCTGCCCTGGAGCAGACATTTAAGTTGGCAACATGTTAGTCATATTGGGCATTGTTCTAGGAGGCACAGAACCATGAGTCATCCTATCTTTCTATAAGGTCTTGTACTGGCTCCTGACTTAGAT
Source organism: Indri indri (assembly GCA_004363605.1). Lineage (NCBI taxonomy): Eukaryota > Metazoa > Chordata > Mammalia > Primates > Indriidae > Indri > Indri indri. The sequence continues at coordinate 35,366 of RJWJ010012179.1, forward strand.
CCAACATCTGTTTTTATGATTTTGCTTAATTCCCCATTTCCTGGTTCATAATCATGGCTATGCGAAGGTTTTAGGGTCTTGCTTGCCACAAGCTACTGTTCCCACATAATGGTAGTTGAGCAAATGCCTATTCTGTACATGACATCACCCAACAATAGATGCTATGAGTTACTGAAAATATCTTGGCTACAAACCTTCCTCATTGAATCAGAAATATTTAGAAATATCCCAGTTTTTTTTACTGTATATGAGTTAAATAAATCTTATTTTAAAAAAAAGTGGGCTTTGTTTGCCCTTCCTTTATTAGTAGGTAGTATGAGACTGACTGTAGTACAGATGATATTTTAGGGATAGCAATATAGAAACCATTTTAAATTCTAAAATACATTCATTTATTTTTAAAAATCATAATTGTTAATTTCTTTGATGAAATGAATTTTTAAAAATTTAGTTACTATGCATAGGCCACAATTCATACATTTTATATCTGTTAGTTAATTTAATCATGATAATAAGTTGTGAGATTGATGTTATTTCTATACAACTTTACAGATAGAGAGACTGAGAGCATCCATGTAGAAACTGATGAAGATGAGATTTACAGTAAGGCAGTCTGGCCCCCGAATGGGCTCTTTAACATTATACTCTGTTAATAACAATGGTTTATGAACATAGTAATGCCCTGTCTAAAAGCATGTAACAAATTAACTTTTGTTTTTGCTGGCCTTTAAACACTATCAAATGATATTGGGTTCATTATTCCTTTTTTTCTTTAACTCTGTTGAGAGTTGCCTTACCAGGAGGACCCTGATCATGATGGTATCAATAATTAAGTCCTTTTAAAATTTTTTCAAAAGAGGCAATCTGAAGCTATGCTCTTCTGACACGAGATACTCCTTTCAAATCACTATTTCCTTTCTGAAATTCTTTTCCCTTAGCAGACCTTTCCAATTAGAGAATTGTCTCTGGAGTAAATCTCCATCTTTCCTTCCTGCTTTTTGAGCAGCTGCTCAAAATCTGATAACTTTTTTTGATTGCATTTTTAAAAACTACAACCCTAAATTTTTGCTAATTTTTTGCAATAAAATACTTAAATTAGAACTAGTGGTAAATACATTTATGAAAAGTTTTATAAAAGTTTAGCTCCAACTAATTTTCACACAGAAACATCCTACATACAGTAATCCTCCCCAACTCTGAAACCACTTTGTTAGTAGATGATTATTACCTGAATATCACCAATCTTAACCTACATATAAACATGAAAGAAATCTCAACAACCCCAAATTTCCAGTCTTATTTCCAGCTGCACATGCAAATTCCAAATAGTTCCCTCAGGTACTTCTGCGGGCTGACAGCAGTGCATTGTGGGGATTCACACACCTGTCATCATCTGCAATACCAGATGGCAACTATCAATGTCTTCTCCTTCTTTTGTACCATGGCAAAGGCATGTACCCTACTGCACCAGTGTGGGTGGTGGCAAAGCCCATACTGATGACATTATACGAACATCAATATACACATGCAGGGTACTGTCCAGCGATGTGTAAAAAGCTGTCTATCCTTGAAGGGCTGGAGATGTAATGGGTTCTGTGCTGACAAGGAGGAATTACCCTCTTTCCAACTATACATCATACTATGTCACCTCAGTCCAGAAATAGTAATATTCCTGGCCGGAGTCTCTTAGAAATGGTAACCTCTCTTCTGACATTAAGCCATTTTTCATAAAGGGCTCAAAGTTATTACAGGTGAATAGACAGGGAACAGATGTCCTAAAATAATCTCTATTTCTTTCCATCAGTTCTTTCTACCCTGGATCTCTTTATAAAAACAAATGTTAAAGCTCCTGTCTCAGCCTTCTGCTAAATCCTTACCCATGTCCCTGCCCAGGAGTGCTCTACTGGAGTGATAGTTACATAACTCCACTAGCAGAAAAATTTATTCTGTTTACTTTTCCACGGCTGAGAGCATTTAAATTCCACCAAATCATGACTCATTTCTATTGGGGAATAATTAGGAAAAGAGAGAACTAGAAATAGAAAGGAGAAATAAAACAGATGACAGAGTAAGAATAGAGCTTGCAATAAAGCTTGGGAGCTACGAAAGTTAACCAGCCAGTTAGAATTACACTTTTTAGATTATTAAAAAATATGAACTCAGGACATTCTGTGCAAAGATAGAGACCCTTTGGTCTAAAGCCATCCTTGGCTGAGCTAAGATTCTAAAACCCCATGTGTTGGGAAAAGCTGCTGAAAAGTATCTATTTAGCATAACTGAGTATATCAAATAGAGATACTTCCAAATGTTCCATATCAAACAAAATATTATTCATTTCTGAGAATATGGGAAGATTGCAGAGGAAATAGATAACTCTAAACCATATATCATATTAACATTTGGATAGAAGCTCAGCCCCAGGAAAATAAAAACATTTCTAAGGATGTATATTTTCTGCAGCCAACACACACAAAAAAATCTTGCTGAAGTCTTTGGTGAAAGAAAATTTAAAGCTATATGTGGTGAGCAAAGGGATAATAAATAATTAATTTTGATACTTCATTATTAATAACTTGAGATATAGAAAACAACTTTTATAATTTATTAATACTAGTGATCATAAAGTCACTTTTATATATGATTTAAAACACTCAATCCTTTCTTCAAAAATTAGAATGGAGCTCAGCCCTTTCCCTACTGTCAGTATTTACTAAACAGAATGTTTTCCCTGCTTCAGCTAAGGTCCAGCTCGGCTGTGTTTATCTTTGTCATCATGAAACAGTTTTACAAGGAAGCGGTTTGGGGGAGATCAGGAGGCAGAAGAGGGAAAAGAGGAGGAAGAGCAAAGAAGGGAGGGAAGGAGAAAAATCACAAAGAGAAAGACAAAGAACTAACATTCACAAAGATTCTCTTCTTGACCAACTCTACTCAGGTTCCTCTGAGCCCTCTTCTTGACTAGGCCTCAGCAATGGCCTATAAAGACTTCAGCAAATTCTAACATAGTTCTAAGTTGTTCCCTCCTGACCATCTTTTCCAGTTGCCTCGGCTGCCATCAGTAGTTGGTATCCTGGGTGGATGTAACTGCACCCTGACCATCCTAAAAGGGATTCTACTGGAGATAGGGCTGTGTGGCATTCCCCTTTTCTCTCCCCGAAGTAAACAGTCATCCCTCATTTCCTAACCCAGGAGCCACAAGAGGCTGTGAGCTAGAATTCTGATTCCCAAATAGAAAGGGGTATCTCTCAAGATTGAAGAGGGGTCCCTGACACAGCAACTACAGATGGCAGTCAAGGTAACTGGAAAAGAGGTCGGAAGGAAATACACAGAAGCACTGTAAAAATGAAGGCTCATAGACAACTACATTTAGCCAAATTACTGGCCGAAAAACCAACAAAAACACCTGTCTCAGAGAAAATCGACCAAGTGTTTGGAAGGGTTAAAGGTTAAAGGACGATGAAGTAATTATTTATTTTCTGAGATTAAAGGTGAGCATAAACTTCGTTGGAGATCACAAGAAGCGTCAGTACCAGTCTGAAGACATCTGGGGGACATGTCTCAAACAGTTTCATAGGAAATGGGTGCAGAGAGACTTGTCTCATCATTATTAACAGGCAGAGGTAACAAAACTAGTCTGAGGAAGATCTTTGCAATGAAACTAAAGCTGTAGATCCTGTGTGTTCTCTCTCCATGCCTTGTGTGGCAGGTGGCCATCCACAACTTTTTTGAATGGAACGTGTTACTGCTAAAGTAGGGAGTATAATTATTTGACATCACTAAGCATTTAAAGCAGTATTCCTGTCAGTCGATTTCTCCCTTCTCTGTCCCCAGGCAGTTCCCTCTTTTGAAACTTAGAATCCCTTAGACCTTCCCCTGGGGTAGTAAAAAGAAAAGTTCCAACTTACGCGCAGAAGATAGAATTCAAAATCTGGAAGGGATCTTAACAAATTTGTAATAAAATTCTCTCAGAGAAAATACTAGCCCAGAAAAGTTGCTTCTTCTACATGGTTACAGTTAAGGAGAGATTCAGGATGAAAATTCTGGTTTCTTGCTTCAGTTGCAGGATAATGTCCTCTACCCCTTGTTTGAGAAGTTGTCAAGAGGTAGAGTGATAAAAGTCTGAACAAAAACATTTTGGAGCCTTTTATGTTATTTAAATTTTTTTTCTTCTTGTTAAAACCTCTATGAGACACATATATTCTTACTTTAGCATTAAATCCACACTGAACACTGAGAAACAATTTTTGTTCCTTAAAAAAATACTATAATAAATGAACATAATAGAAGTAAGCCTGTTGATTTTCCAATGAACTGACCAGGGTTTCCACAGGCTCAGATATCAGAGAGTTCAGTTGTAAAAATTGTTTTCTATGTCTAAATATTTTATAGATTCTTTTACCTACTATTACTTCCAGAATTCATATTGTAGATATGTAGGCAGCTTGAAAAAAAAGTTACTACTTGGGAAATTGGAAGTCATGGGTGGTCCTCTGACCACTACCATGAGCTGAAGAATGTGACTGCATGGTACTGGAAGACACAGGGTGTTCTGTAGCTGTACATTACCACACATGCTATTCTTAGACCTCTCATTACACTGAGGTTCTCCATAAAAATGACAGATCTACGATTCATCAAGATGTCATAAAAAAGATGAAAGAAGGTTTTAGAAAGTAAAAAGAATGTGGTGCACATGGAAATAATATATATAAATGGAGAAAGAAGAAGGCCTCAGGATTTTGTGATTAAACCCATCTGGAAACATTGACTTAGTCTTTTAACCTTTCATTTAACCTTTTATTCCAGAAATAGCTAGCTTTAATTGGCTATCTGATGATGTGCATATGTATTTAAGTTATATCTAAAATTCAGCACTGGCTAATGTTGAACTTTCTTGAATGATCACTGTATCAGTCAGTGTCCAGCTGTGAAACAAAATTCCATCTGGATGGTTCAGCTGGAGATTTTAATGAAAGGACTGCTTGCAGATGGAAGCTGAAACGTGAGATAGAGGCAACCACCTATAATCAACAATGGGCAGCTGTTACTACCCCAAGGCTGAAGGGATGAGGGGATAAAGTAATGTACTGAAGGCCTGATGAGGAGAGCCACGGATAAAGGGCCATAATCATGGAGGAATGGAGGCAGTGCCTGAAAATGTGAACCTTCTGTGGGGGGGTGTGGGGCAGTGTTGTTATGGGGAGAGAAAACAGGAAAAACTTATCCCAACTGTTCTCCTCTCTACCTCTAATGTCTTTCCCATGCCTTCCTTTGGCCAAACCCACTGAAAACCAGAGAACCAAAAACTGGGTGATACACTCCAAAGGGCTCAATACTTGGGGCACACAGCAAGACAAGAAGAAGATGGAAAATGGATCTGAAAAGATAAAGAAAGAATGTCTGCTGCAGTCTCAGATGTTCGGACAACCTACAGAATGGGAGAAAATATTTGTATGCTACACATCCAATAATGGGCTGATAACTAGAATCTATATAGAACTCAGAAAAATTAGCAAGAAAAAAAATCAAACAACCCTATCAAAAAGTGGGCAAAGGACATGAACAGAAACTGTTCAAAAGAAGATAGACTAATGGCCAACAAACATATGAAAAAATGCTCAACATCTCTAATCATAGGGAAATGCAAATCAAAACCACATTGAGATACCACTTAATGCCAGTGACAATGGCCTTTATCAAAAAGTCCCCAAACACTACATGTTGGCATGGATGCAGAGAGAAAGGAACACGCATATGCTGCCTGTGGGACTGAAAACTAGTACAACCTCTGTGGAAAGTAATGTGGAGATACCTCAAAGAGCTACAAGTAGAACTACCATTTGATCCAGCAATCCCATTACTGGGCATCTACCCAAAGGAAAAAAAGACATTCTGTAATAAAGGCATCTGCATTGGAATGTTTATAGCAGCACAATTCACAATTGCAAAGATGTGGAAACAACCCAAGTGCCCATCGATACATGAGTGGATTAATAAAATGTGATATACGTATACCATGGAGTTCTTCTCAGCCACAAAAAACAATGGCAATCTGGCACCTGTTGTATTACCCTGGATAGAGCTGGAGACCATTCTACTAAGTGAAGTACCACAAGAATGGAAAAACAAGCACCACATGTACTCACCATCAAATTGGTAGTAACTGATCAACACTTATGTGCACATATAGTAGTAACATTCATTGGGTGTTGGGCAGGTGGCAGAGGGAGGAGCGGATGGGTATATTCACACCTAATGGGTGCGGTGTGCACCGTCTGAGGGATGGACATGCTTGAAGCTCTGACTCGGGTTGGGCAAAGGCAATATATGTAACCTAAACATTTGTACCCCCATAATATGCTGAAATAAAAAATTAAAAAAAGAAATTAAAAAAAGTAAAAAATAAAAAAAGAATCAAAGAAAAAATAAAAAAAAAAAAGAAAGCTCTTTCCACTGATTTAAGCCAATAGAGCAGTGATGGCTGAAAGCCCACCTCATGCGCAAGGAGGGCAGTACATGATGACACTGCAGACACAGTCATTCCAGTGAGAAGCGTGTCTTACCACAGCATGACAATCTGAGTATGCACTAATTGCTCCTGGTGCACTCTTTATTACTTGAGAGTAGATGGGAGAGGTTGATGTGAAGGAAGCTCTGTTAGCATAAAACTCAAACATATGTTCATGGGGTGACATCAAGGTTTAGTTACAAGACCATTTTCCTAGGAGTCGAGATGCCCTGTTAGTCACTGGCAGGACTGTGTGACTTGGCTACTTAATGTCTCTGAAATCAGTTAACATTCTATAAAATAAACAGGCTTGACTCTAAGAGCTTCTTTAAATATTTAAAAATGTTATGAGTTTATTTTTGATAGAAAAAAAACCAAAGTATTTTCCAGCTTTCTCACGGCACTCCTACAATACGTTTGACACCAGATTTGTGGGGATTTTTCCCCATTCACCAGCAGTTCTCCAGGGGACACCAGCTGGGTGTCCTCTAATTCACTTCACTTCTGACACTACCTGGAGACAGCATCAGATCCCGCAGGTGAAGAGCCGAGTCCTACAAGCCTGCCCCCACTTCATATGCCAGCTGCACACTCCGGGTTGGAACCTGTACGTCTTACTGATCAGCAATACATTGGGGGTTCCCATGACCTCCTCCTCGGGTTTGCTTAATTTGCCAGAGTAGCTCACAGAACTCAGGGAAA
>RJWJ010012180.1:0-29492 GCA_004363605.1 Indri indri
CTCAGTACCTCGTCTGACTGACATGGGTTTGGTCGCCGCCACCGGCCGGAGCCCCCTGAGCACCCGGGACGCTGAGGCCGAGGGTCGCCCGCACGCACACACGTTGCCCACCCCGAAAGCGAGGAGGCAGTTTCTGGAAAATGAGCTTCTAAGAAATGAGCTGCTTGCGCCCCGGGGCCAAGTAAAATCAGGAACTGAATCCAGCGGGGGAGGAGAGGGGGAGACATTTTTTGAATGAAACTATTACTGTGAACAGTTTAAATGTTAGTCTTCACATTCCTGCAGTTACGGACTTGTCTGCAGTAGTCTGAGGGTGTGGAAACCTCGAAAGCGAATACGCAGGTTCGGGAAAAGAGTTGCTTATCAGGCTTCGAGAGGGTGTATGGCCGTCCCGACAGTCGCCTGCTGCACCCACCGTTGGAAATTAGTACCTGCACTGAGATTTTCCTGGTTCGCATTTACAACCAAAAATCATGATGCAGGTTATGTTGTTTAAATCAACACTAGGAATTACTGTTCATTGTTTCCCCAATACAGGAAAGTTTTAGGCAAGAAGCCTAGATTTTAAAAATTGGTTACACATAATTTTTTTTGAATATTAAAAAGACTATGCTGTATACGTTTAAAGGACCTTGAGATATATATTCATGATGCATCCAGACATTTCGGCAAAATTTTTCCTTTGGACTAATTTCTGTCGGTTTAAAGACCCATATACAAATACATGTTAGTCATACTTCATCTTAAGCCAAAATTAGGACAAATTCTTCAGATCTCGCTCTTAATGATTGGTAGCAAAAATTGAAAAACACTCTTCAAAGAATAAAATTTTATGATACCAGTAAAGATGAAAAATTTTCCAACAGGCTCTGAAGGCAATTGCAGGAGGAGACTTAATAAAAATGGAGAAAATACACATGAAAGTGATATAAAGCACATTTTTTTAAAAGGATCCTAAGTTGAATATAGCATTCTATAATTATGTAACATTAAAAACAAACCAAAAACCTATACACAGAAATAGCTGGACAGCAATTCTGTACAGGAAAATGTTAATTTGTTTTCGGTAGTAACATGGATGTCTTTTTTTTCTTTCTCTTTTAGTGTGATTTTCTAAATTTGCTCTAATGCAGATATATAATGAAAAATCAATTTTGTTTCAAAGTAAAATAAATTGATAAAATGTCCATATAAACACATATAACATTATTTAATCATGCGTCACTCAAAATAGAGCTTTTAAAACCACTAAAACAAACAACAAAAAAAGGTTCCACCTTATTGTAACTTTAATTTTTAAAATAGTTTGTGATTTTTCATATAGATAGGTCAGTTTATTTGGGGGGGTTAACTATTTTCAAATGCCCTTTTTCACTTTTAGTGTTTGGTCATTTTAGGTCCCAGAATTTTAGGGAGGGAGGAAACGCACAGATGTCCAAAGGAGACTAATTTGCACAAGGTCAAAGTTAGATGACTTACAGGCCTCCCAGGCCATTGCCCTCTGCCCTCCACCGCGTGACCTCCCCTTTATTTTGCCTAGTAAGAGTGACTCCCCAGTATTTACAGAGGCCAGTGTTGGGACTCCCACGGAACGCCTGTGCACCAGTTACAAACAGCTGGTAAGGACCTAGTATAGTACCTTCTTAGTGCTTACTCCAAAGGTGAACTTACAAGGGTTAATTTTCCCCTGGCAAACTCCAAGTTTCAGAAAGGGCTCATCACAGGCCTGGGGGCATTTAGGCTACATATATAACATATTTACTGGGTCCAAGTATATTTATTTTCACTACCACTCCAAGTTTAAAAAAATAAAATACAATAGAAGACAGGCCATAGGCAGTATTCCCCCATGGCTATGCTCACTCCCAACGAACAGGGGCCTCTGATGAACGTGGTGAGACAGGTTCCTTCTATAATGGCCCAGGCAGTGATAGTAAGTAAGGAATGGAAACAGTTTAAACTCTTCCTAAAGCTTTTAGTATAAAAGGAAAGTGAGAGAAAGGAATATAGCTAGAGGCTATCTTGGGGTTCGGAGAAAATATTTCTTATACGGTTTGAATTAGACAGGCCAGAACACGTGTGCGTGCCAAGAGGACAAGCCATGACGAAGAGGTGGTTGTTAGTAATATCCGGAAGCAGAATGGAAATGAGATCCAGAGGAATTAGAATCAGAAAAGGAAAAGACACTTTTTCAAATATTGTAGCGGAAGGGAAAGGAGTCAGGATGATGTATCCTCATGGAGCTAAACATTATAATTAGAGAAAATTGAAATAAATATCTGACCCGTAACTAGACTTTCTCTTTGAAATTGGGGGATCTGCTGAGGGTAGGGGGCGTGAATGGTAAGACTGGAGATTTGAGAAACTGATGAATATCGGAATAGACTTGCATTAGTTTTTTATCGCTGCCTTAACAGATTGCCACAAACTTAGCGGCTTAAAACTGCAAAATTTATTATCTTACATTTCTGTAAATCAGGCCAGGCGTGGTGGCTCACACCTGTAATCCCAGCACTCTGGGAGGCCAAGGCGGGAGGATAGCTTGAGGTCCGGAATTAGAGACCAGCCTAGGTAACACAGTGAGACCCTGTCTCTACAAAAAATTTGAAAATTAGCTGGGCATCGTGGCACGTGCCTGTAGTCCCAGCTACTAGAAAGGCTGATGCAGGAGAATGGCGTGAGCCCAGGAGTTTGAGGTTGCTGTGAGCCACGATCGTGCCATTGCATTCCAACGTGGGCAACGGAGAAAGACCCTGTCTCCAAAATAAAAAAAAACCAACTACAGCTCAGAAGTCCAGCATGGGTCTGGTAGGCTAACGTGGAGATGTCAGCAGGTCTGTGTTCCCTTCTGGAACCTTTCCCAGTTTACAGAGGCCACCTGCATTCCTAAGCTCATGGCCCCTTTCTCCTCTTCAAAGCCGGCAACGTAGCATCTCGGTGACCCTGCTTCTGTCGTCACATCCTTGGCTTTCTTCTTTTGCCTCCCTCTTCCGCTTTTAAGGACCCTTGTTGTTACAATGGGCCCGCTAGAGCCAGGTTCATCTCCCGATTTTAAAGTCATCTGATGAACAAGCTTAATTTCATCTTCAATCTTAATTCTTCTTTGCTAGGTAACCTAACATTCACCCTCCACGGATTAGGACGTGGACACCTTTGGGAGGTCATTATTCTGCCTACCAGGAGGCTCTAAGGAAACCGAAGAGGATGTTAACGTAGGGACCCACAGAGTCGGTATGCAGGTAATTTTAAACTGAAGATATTTGCGACACAGTTGATGCAGACAGGAGCCTTTTTGAAGCTTCCCTTATTTGACTAAAGGCAGAGATTTCTGAGAATGAAGCTGCTGAAATCCCCTCTTGGGGAGCTTCATGTACCGCCATGAAGGGAGACCGCTTGCCCCTGAATGAGAAATTGCATAGCTAAATATTATCACAAACCGTCACACCTTCATTCGTTTCCCTAAAAAGCCCACTTGCCTTTCCTGTAAAAGCCCATTAATTCTCCCACAGAAGCCCTTTCTCCTCTCTCTCCTTTCCCACATTATTATTGATTTAAAAAAAAAAAAATTTTTTTTTTTCAGTGATAGGGTCTTGCTCTGTTACCCAGGCTGGAGTGCAGTGGCCTGCTCATAGCTTGCTGCAACCTTGAGTTCCAGGGCTCAAGAAGATCCTCCCTCTCAGCCTCTTGAGTAGCTAGGACTACTGGTAGATACCACCACGCCTGGCTAAATTTTTTTATTTTTTGTAGAGATGGGATCTTGCTATTTTGTCCAGGGTGGTCTCGAACTCCAGGCCTTAAGCAATCCTCCCACCTTGGCCTCCCTTGGGCCTGGCCACCATATTGAGTTGGTAAATAAACCCCTATCTCTAGCTGTACAAAGCCTCTTCATCTGAATGCTCCTGCATACATATAAATAAGCTTTTTCTTTTCTCCTGTTAATCTATCTATTGTCCATTAATCTACAGACCCCTAAGCACTGGACCTAAGTTCGAAGAGGAAAAGTTTTGCATTTCAACATTAATAAAGGGACATAAAGAGAGATTACACAGCAACACTGAGGGCCCCTGAGATTCGAGTCTATAAACACAGTGGCTTAAAAGCCACCAATGGGCATGGCTTTCTCATTCACTAAGACGTGAAGAGGAAGAGTTGAATCAATTCTAGGGTATGGTTTCTCTGGGTGGGTAAGGCAGTACAAAAATGGAGCAAAGCCATTGAGAGAGTGACGTGATCCATCACAGAAAAGCGAAGCCAGGAATAGGCAGATAGACAGAAAGCACACGGAGGGGTCACTTGGAATGGAAACAGGAAAAGGAAGTCACTGAGGAGAATCCAGGCATTTAATATTGACATTCAGGATTTTACAAGGTTGAACACGAAAGTGGGATCATGGGAGTGGAAGGGAGGTGTATTTGTTTTCGATTGCTTGAGTAACAAATTATTATACCATGAAGTTAGTGTCTAAAAACAACATGTATTTATTATCTCCCAATGACGGAGGTCAGGAGTCCACGCTCTGCTAGGTATCCCGAGGCCAAGCTCTTATCTAAACAATCTGCTTCCAGGTTGTTGTCTTATCTAAACAATCTGCTGAGTCAGGTTGTTGGCAGCATCCAGGTCCTTTGGTTTTAGGATCAAGCTCCTTATGTCCTTTCTGACTGTCAACCCGGGGTGCCCTCAGCTCCTCCAAGCTGCCTGTATTTCTTCCCCTGTGACCATCCCCACCTTTAAAGCAAGTTGAGCCCTTCTCAAACTTCCAATCTGACTGTTCCTTCTGTCTTTCGAAGGGCTTATGTGATTAAATCAGGTCCACCTCTATAATCTCGCTGTTTTAGAGTCAACTGATTTGGGGCTTTAGTTATAACAAGAAAATCCCTCAGATCAGTACGTAGCTTAGTGTTTGATGAAATAACCAGAGGATGAACTGGAATCTTAGGGGTTGGGGAGAGAGAGAGACCTCTAGCATTCTGTCTACCCTGGAGGCGTACTTGAGATCAAAGAGCACAGCAGGTAAAGTGATGGGTTGTCCATCCAAACAAAGACAATGCCAAGATAATAATGACCTTGGAGAGAAAAGAAATACCAAAAGCCCTGTGTCAAAAGTCTTCTACAGATTTGGAGGGTGAGCAGAAGGTGGGATCTGATGGCCTTAACAGAGAGGGACAGCCTAGCGAGGGTGGGGACGGGTAGAGGGTGGGGGGGTGTTATGAGCCCAGATGCTAGAGCTAGACCACCTTGGTTCATATAAATACTGAGACCATATAAATACAAGAGACCAATTAAGAAATAATTCATATGGTTATGAAGTTCCTTTCGCTGTAAAGTTTATTTGGTTATAAAGTTCACTCATAAAATGGAGTACAGTGGGAAAAAACATCTAAGTACCGATAATTCACATGCAGAATTGGATAGCACAATAGAGTATATCTGATAAAAATAGACTGAAAGATTAAATATTGAGAGTTCACCAAACTAAATTTCAATACCCATAAAGGTCTTTTGTTTAAGTAAATTTTTTTGTGAAGTATAACACACATACCAAAAAAGAACAGAAAATCTAAGTGGACAGCTTGATATGTATTTACAAGGTGAACACACCTGTATATCTGCCACTCAGATTTAAAAAAAAAAAAAAAAGGGAGTATTGGCCGGGCGTGGTGGCTCACGCCTGTAATCCTAGCACTCTGGGAGGCCGAGGCCGGTGGATTGCTTGAGCCCAGGAGTTTGAGGTTGCTGTGAGCTAGGCTGAGGCCACGGCACTCTAGCCCAGGTGAAACGGTGAGACTCCGTCTCAAAAAAAAAAAAAAAAAAAACAATAGAACGATTCATCTGTTCCTGTATAAAATGGATGGGGAGATGCAGGAAGGCACAAATCAGTCTGTAAATGAAAAAAATAAAGACTGAACTAAAGCAATGATTTTTTTTTTTTTTGAGATGGAGTCTCACTCTGTTGCCCCAGCTAGAGTGCTTGTGGCATCAGCCCAGCTCACAGCAGCCTCAAACTCCTGGGCTCAAGTGATCCTCCCGCCTCAGCCTCCCAAGTAGCTGGGACTATAGGCATGTGCCACCATGCCCAGCTAATTTTTTCTATATAGATTTTTAGTTGTCTGCTAATTTCTTCCTATTTTTTTTTTTTTTTTAGTAGAGACGGGGTCTCGCTCTTGCTCAGGCTGGTCTCGAACTCCTGACCTTGAGCGATCCTCCCGCCTCGGCCTCCCAGAGTGCTAGGATTACAGGCGTGAGCCACCATGCCCAGCCTAAAGCAATGATTTAAACCGTGATGAAAGAGGCATGGAAGAAATGTTGTTAAAGGAAAAGAATTTACAGTGGCTGGTAACTGATAAAGCACACTGACAGTGAGAGACAAAAAGGCTGGCGCTGACGTTAGGTTCTGAATGTATTGGGCCACCTCAGTACACGCGTATTTCCATATGTTACCTAGCTCAGTGCCTTGAACCCAAGAGATGCTTGATAAATATTTGTGGAGGGAATAATAAAACTGAGTTTATCTTATGTCATTCAGGGGCCTATTCACCCTCACCTGAATCTGCCATGTTGTAAAAATAGAGCAGAGTTTCATGCAAGTCTGACCTTTCACGCCATCTATTTCTGCCTAGTATTTTATTGCTTGTAGAGATAAGAGCTCATTCGTAGGAGCAACTAAAGTTAAAATGTAATGAGCACAAGGGCAACACACGTAACCTAAACATCTGTACCCCCATAATATGCTGAAATAAAAAAAAAATGTAATGAGCATTAAATGAACTTGCGATTCAGCATTGAACTTGTGATTCATTTCTTGTACAATGTCTTAGACTGTTTTCACTTCCGACTGGCATGCATCATATTATAATAGAGGATGTCAACAAAGCTAAAACTCACTGCCTCAGCCAGAACTGCACTTTAGTCTTCCCTAGGTGATCACTAATATTAGACCAAGAAACACGCATTAATGATTTTTTCTATTAATACATGTGTTCTGCACTAGGCTGATCTATGTAAACCCACCAAAGTCTGAGGAAGTTTGGAGGCCCAAGAAAGAGGCTGACATATCCAATTTCTCAGAAAGAAACATTTAGTAGAGACTTACCAATGAACAAAAGCCAAGTCCTGGGCAGCTGCAAGATGGTTGGTTCCTCTGTCATTACACCCCAGACCCAGGGATCCTACACTGCAGGGAAGGAAAGTGCAAGATAATAGAAGTCGACCCCTCAGGGAAAGGCAACAGTGTTATGTGAATCTGCCTAGAGCTATCTTTGCGTTTCTGTTTCTGTTATCTAAGACTTGCTTGATCTCTTTCATAAATTTTTTTTTTTTTTTTTTTTTTTTTGAGACAGGGTCTGGCTGTCTGGCTCAGGCTGGAGTACACGGGCAACAGGATAGCTCACTGCATCTTTAAATGCCTGGGCTCAAGCCATCCTCCTGCCTCAGCCTCCCAAGTAGCTGGGGCCACCGACACCAAGCTTATTTTTTTATTTTTGTAGAGACCAGGTCTTGCTACTGCTTAGGCTGGTCTTGAACTCCTGGCCTCAAAAGATCCTCCCTCTTTGGCCTCCCAAAGTGCTAGGATTATAGAAATGAGCCACTGCACGCAGCCTTCTTTTGTAACTTTTTATGTTTTTGTTTTTGTTGTTGTTGGCTGCCTATCTATAAGAATTCTTTCAGGATTAAGTGAGGGTGCATTTATCTGGGAAAGTTTGCTTGCTAGCCTCAGATACCTGGGGATATTACCCATCTTGATAGCCTTTATTTTTTATTTAATTTAATTTATTTATTTATTTATTTTTGAGACAGAGTCTCACTCTGTCACCGGCTAGAGTGCTGTGGGGTCAGCCTAGCTCCCAGCAACCTCAAACTCCTGGGCTCAAGCGATCCTCCTGCCTCAGCCTCCTGAATAGCTGGGACTACAGACACGTACCACCGTGCCCAGCTAATTTTTGTTTTTCTATTTTTAGTTGTTTGGCTAATTTGTTTCTATTTATAGTAGAGATGGGGGTCCAGCTCTTGCTCAGGCTGGTCTGGAAGTCCTGAGCTCAAGCAATCCTCTTGCCTCGGCCTCCCAGAGTGCTAGGATTATAGGCATGAGCCACCGCACCCGGCCATGATTTTTTTTTTTATTATTTTTTATAGAAACATTTGTTTCAATAGCTTAGTAGATAAAAGTCTCTGTAGTTTACCTTTTCTCTTCCACTCCCACCCAAATTCCTTCCACTGGTAGGATAGGTTTTCATTTAAATATGTTTTAATTTAATGAAACTACGTGGTGTTCAGCAAAACACCAATAAAAATGGGATTCCAACTTGTAGCCAATGCAACTCTAAGGTGATTCGAAAGATTGTGCAGCAGATTATTTAGGAACTGGAGTGGAGGGAAGGGAACAGGGGATGAAACGGAGAAGGTAAAGAGATAAAAGAACAGAAGGGAAAGGCAGAGACAGGAAGTGCTTGTCTGTTCTTCGTGGTTTTGTAAACTGTTAATGGCGACTGGATTTCAGTAACTGGATTCAATGACCCAGTTGAGGGGTTAGTGCTGCATGCAGCTGACAGTTATAGCTGGTTTCCATAGTTAACAAACTGTAGGACTATTTCTTCAAAGTGGTTTCATTAGAATGTTCCAACATTGTAGTTCCCACATAACGTAAGAGCCACACCTAGGAAACTAGGCTTTCTTTAAACTCGAGAAGGCAAAAGGCCAACTAAATGTTCTGATGTTAAAAATAACATTTTTATCGCCGTGGTAGAAGGTTTTTTTTTAAAGATTACTCTGAGATACTTACTCTCTATTTTTGCACCAGAAGTCTCAAAGCAGTAGCTAGACCAAAGGTGTTTCAGTTCCAAACTTGAAAAAAGAAGGTAACTCTCTAAATAGAGTTATTCCCTTTTAATTGCTTTGCAAATCTTCTCTTTTCTCTTGTTTGTTTTTCTAGTTTTCTTCTCTTCAAGTAGGAAATGGTTTTGTTGCCTCTGACAGAGAGAACATACCCCAGGCTGTAAAGAATTCAAGCCAGGCAATCTCCCCTGTGACAATAACAGCCATGAAACATTGTATTTGTTCAGGGTTCCCTCTGGACACAGAGGATGATTTTGCTGGAGATAGTCTATGTATCCAACAATGTGGGCATAACGTTGCTCACCCAGTTGCCACCTGCGTCTGAGTAGATGCAAAGGTTTTGCACGTCTTCAGTATATTTAAGATGCTGGATCAGTTGGCCTCACTTGGCGAAGTAAGAAAGCTCCATTTTATTTTACTGGTTCTGTTGCCTATAAATAAAGGAAGGTAGTTAACAGTGTTTTGAAGGAATGAGATGACTTTGGTTGCTTTCAGCAGAAGGAGAGTTGTTATTCTCTCCATTAGAGAAGGATGAATTGTATTGTTTTGGAGGCATTGGCTGCGGGGATTAGGGTGCTTATAGGAGTTTTTGAATTTCATAATTAAAGTAGGTGGGTTCTGCATGGAAATAGACTTAAAACCAAGGTCCTAAACTGCCCAAATATTTTCCAGTTAAATACAAAATATGTTTGCAAATCCCACAGAACAGGAAGACCAGGCTGTCTTAAACAATGTTGCTCAGTCTCTTAAAAGTGCTGCCAGTTATTAGTCTTGGCTTTGCTTTCTTAAAGCTGCTTCCTCTTTGGCCAGGAGCTGTCCGCCTTTTCCTGAAGCACATCTTGGGGGGCACATTAGGAAATGTTCAAAGAATTCCTGTAGCTCTGTTTCCTTCAAATTCCACTGGCAGAGAACTGGACTGAAGTATGATCGCCAATCACTTGTGCTCTTCTTTACAAAATCACTGAAGTCTTTTGAAGATTCCAGAACATTGCAACGTATCAATTCATCAGTACGTACACTAATCCCTCTAGCTATGGGTTGCTGGACCCTCTAAAAGTTTATTTGGTAAAGCCAAGATTCCAATCTTAAAATGCATAAGCATTAAACCCCTAGGGTATATGCATTCCAACTATGTTTTGAGTTGCAAAAGTTCTTTTCTTCTTTGAAAAAGTAGGGATCTAAACTTTTCTTTGCACACTACCTTCCTATATACACAGCTATTCCAACTCATTTGATGTTAACAAGAAAAACTAAAAATATTAATGACCCACAGATGCACACCTCATTCTGAAAATTTACCCTTCTCTCCCACTTTCATAAGGGTACTCTTATCTTTCCTACGTGGTCATCGATCCCAGCAATTCTTCCTTTACAACGTTTAAGTACTCTCTTTCCATAACCTTTGACTTTACCTTATCTTAACTGTTTATCATTTTTTATCTGTATTATCTTCTAACTCAATCTCTGACAACAACACTCCATTTATTTATTTATTTATTTAGAGACAGAGTCTCGCTCTGTTGCCCGGGCTAGAGTGCAGTGGCGTCAGCCTAGCTCACAGCAACCTCAAACTCCTGAGCTCAAGCGATCCTCCTGCCTCAGCCTCCTGAGTATCTGGGACTACAAGCATGCACCACCATGCCCGGCTAATTTTTTCTATATATTTTTAGTTGTCTAGCTAAGTTCTTTATATTTTTAGTAGAGACAGGGTCTTGCTCTTGCTCAGGCTGGTCTCGAACTCCTGAGCTCAAGTGATCCTCCGACCTCAGCCTCCCAGAGTGCTAGGATTACAGGCGTGAGCCACCACGCTGGACCAAGAACCTATTCTTCTTGCATAACTGAAACTTTGTATCCCTTGACCAACAGTCCCGGTCTTACTGTGCCCCTAGCCTATGGCAACCACTATTCTACTGTCTGCTTTTGTGAGTTTGACTATTTTAGTTTCTACATGTAAGCGAGTCATACAGTATTTATCTTTCTGCATCTGGTTTATTTAACTTAACATAATGTCCTACGCATTCATCTATTGTCACAAATGGTAGGATCTGCTGCCTTTTTCTGGCTAAATAATATTCCATTGTGTAAATATTCCACATCTTATTTATCCATTCATCTATCCATGGACATTTAGGTTGTTTCCGTATCTTGGCTATTGTCAATAATGCTGCAATAAACATTGAAACTGGAGTGGATATATCTCTTCAAGATTCCTTATCTTACTTCCTTTGGAAATAATCCAAAAAAAAAAGGAAAGAAAAGAAAAGAGAAATGTACGTAAGCAAAGATGTAAGGCAGAATATTTACCTCGTGAGCAACACGAAGTTAATAGTTCGAAAGAAAAGAAAAAGATGTCTCTATTGAGACATAATGCCATTTAGCCCTCACAATCACTGGGAAAAGGAAATCATAATAGATTTGGAAATCATAATCATTTTCCACTGCATGTTTTCTTATTCTGTCCCTTCTTCCTACCTTGGTTTTCATTTGCTCATTATACTATTTATTTCTATTTTTTTTTTTAAAGAAATGCACTTTTTTTCCAGATGGGAGTTTGTTCTGTCGTCTAGCGTGGTCTCAAGCGATCTTCCTGCCTCAGTCTCCTGAGGAGTTGGGACTTCAGGTGTGAGCCACCATATCCAGCCTATTTCCACTTTTTATTTTTTTATTTTTTTGAGACAGAGTCTTACTTTGTTGCCCTGGCTAGAGTGAGTGCCATGGCCTCAGCCTAGCTCACAGCAATCTCAAACTCCTGGGCTCAAGCGATCCTCCTGCCTCAGCCTCCCGAGTAGCTGGGACTACCGGCATGCACCACCATGCCCGGCTAATTTTTTTTCTGTATATATTTTTAGTTGTCCAGCTAATTTCTTTCTATTTTTTTAGTAGAGACGGGGTCTCGCTCTTGCTCAGGCTGGTCTCGAACTCCTGAGCTCAAACAATCGGCCCGCCTCGGCCTCCCAGAGTGCTAGGATTACAGGTGTGAGCCACCGCACCCGGACTATTTCCACCTTTGATAGTTTGGAAATGTTCCATGCTTCCTGGGCAAGATAGAGGCAAGAAACTTGAATTGTGCCCTAAAAAAAATTATCTATCATATTTCATTGATACTAAGATGCACATTTTTCTCCCATCTTAACATCACTAAAATCAGGATGAATTTTTCAAAAAACGGTATCTTACAATTACTGTTGGTCATGTGGCAATCATGATGACATAGTTGTTGTCATTGCCTGTGTAGGTTTGAACATCAAAAGTGTCAGTATGAAAATTTGCAGAATGAGGCCTGGCACAGTGGCTCACACCTATAATCCTAGTGCCTTGGAAGGTGAGGTGGGAGGATCACTTGAAGCCAGGAAATTGAGATCAGCCTGGGCAACATAGTGAGATCCCATCTCTACGAAAAATAAGAAAAATTAGCTGGGCATGGTGGAATGTGCCTGTAGTTCCAGGTCTTCAGGAGGGTGAGGTGGGAGGATCGCTTGAGCCCAGGAATTTGAGGCTATAGTGGGCTATGATCACATCTGTGTAGCCACTGCACTCCAGCCTGGGCAACATAGTAAGACCCTGTCTCTAGAAAAGAAAAAGAAGAAGGAGAAGAGAGAATAATTTGGCTGACTAAAAAAGGAAAGGCTGGGTGTGAGCACTTTGGGAGGCTGAGGCAGGAGGATCGCTTGAGCCCAGGAGTTTGAGGTTCGCAATGAACCGTGATGACACCATTGCACCTTGCACTATAGCCCAGGTGACAGAGAGAATTTTTCAAAAAAAAAAAAAAAAAGAAAAGAAAAGAAAAGGAAAGGAGAGAATGTGCTAAACAGAGGACTTAGAAAAAACGTTTTCAATATGTATTTCTAAATGTCCTCAACATGTAAGTTATATATAAAATAAATAAAACAAATACAAAATAATTGACATATGATATAGAAGATAAAAGATGGACATAAAAAGAACTTGGAGACTTTAGAGAACACTTTAGACTATTTTCAAATGACCAAGATACTTCGGAGAGTAGAGCAATTCTCTTACTTGAAGATATAGTCAAACCAGAATTGCGCTGAAGGGAAAACAGGATAGGCAATAAATATCATTATCGACGTGGGCTGTAAGAGAAAGTTTTTCCTGACCCTCTCTCCTATTACGAAAGCAAATTTGGCCATTTTTTCTCTTACCTGTTTGCATGTCAAAAATATTTCCAGGGATTTACAGGAATTAGAGCTTTCAGTGCAGAGCTAGCTCCTTCTTAAGGTGCCCCTGTTCACGTCCTGCGGGGCAGGGTGTGAGCATAGGTCTCAGTTTGGGTGGAAAAGTCCCAGTTTACACGTATTGCTCCAAAGTAATTATTAGTAGTGGCCTCTTCCACGCTTAAAGGTATGGTTGCCAGAGCTTTAGATGAGAAACAAAAATAATCATTTTTCTGGACTCTGGCGCCCTCTTTTGATTAACACAAAAGGTTTTTAGGGAGAGGAGGTTTTTATAGGTTTACATTGAGGCATTTCACATTGAGGCTTTTTCTGAGAGGAGAAACTGCAAAACATGAATTGCCAGCGTGGATCATCCACTAACTTCCCCCCAACGATCTCAGCTTTGAATTTCATGTCATTAGACTTGATCAGTGACCACGTTTCATGGTTGCTGCCATGTTTGGGCTCCAGAACCCTCTCCCTCATCTGTCAGTGATTGTAGCTCCCGGCACACTGCGCCTCTCTCTAATACTATAATACTGCTGTCCTAATTCTCAGTGAATTCAGCACACATGTAAATGATCTTCCCAGCACTCTGGCATCTGACTACCTTGGACTTTTCTCCAGTGATCTTATTCTCTCCACCCTGCCCCAGCTCTGCGTTCCCAGGGTGTGTATTGCACCTCACCCTCTGGCCACCATGTTCCGTCTTTTCGCCTGACTCCGTTGAGCAATGCGACTCCTGCAAACCTTGGACCCCCACCAGGTCGCACCATGCGTCAACTATGCCGATATTTCACTGTGCCTCGCCCCTCGCTGCTTGCTTTGGGCACCACACCTGCCGAAGTCCTGTGACCATCCGTTATAATCCCACCCTTGCAAACACCCGCAGCTACTTTGATCTTCTCTTGCTTTGCCACTCACCAAGCCTGGTGAAATTCACCTCTCCCCCACTCCATGCTTACGGCCCTGCAGTTGAGTGTGGGTGGAGGAAAACACGCAAGGATAATGAGTCACCTGATGTTACAATGTTCAAGAATCTCAGTGCTGGGACCCCCGATCATGCTCAGCAACTCATCCCGTGTGTCCCTCGCTCCTTCACTCTTCTCCTTTCCTATTTCAGTATCATCCCATTTCTTCTTTCTCCTCCCATACTCACGCTCGGCTGATAGCCTCACGTCCTACTTCACCGAGAGAACAGAAGCAAGTGAACGAGAACTTCCAGATGCCCATCGCCTGCCCACCTGCCAGCGCACTCTGCCTCCCCTCCCGTTACTCTAACCCGGAGGGACAGTGCGTGTCCTGCCCAAGGCCTAAGGCGCTTTCTCCACTTGGCATCAATCCCGTTCCCTCTTTCCGAATTCAATAGCAGCATCTCCCCATTCTCTTCTGTTGCGTCTCATACGCAAGCAGTCCCCGGTTGCAGATGGCCGACCTACGCTGTTCCATACTAAGAACAGGCTCCCAGGGCTCCCCATGAGGATAATTTATAAGTAAATAATCAAATTAATAATTCGGGAACTAGTTTCTTCCACACGTGGAAACAAACCCGAATGGGATAAGTGGTTTTGGGGCTCAGCATCTTTACGATAGCGGCTCTCTTATTGTTTATGTGGTCGCTCACGCACGGCATTGCTTTCGTCTTAAGTTGCTTTTTTTTTTGAGACAGAGTCTCACTCTGTCACCCAGGCTAATTGATTATGGGGCCCCAAGAAATCTTAAATTGACTGCTTACTAAGATAGTGCTTGACATATGTAGGTAGAAAAAAAATCTAGATCCGTTAGGCTGTAAACCTAACTCAGGTTGCCAAAGTGTGCCTCGTACCTAATACCTGGATCTAAGTCAGTTCGGGGACTGAGAGGTCCTCTGAGAGGGAAAAATGGATAATTTTGAGAAAAGACCTTGCAACAATGCCACAGATGTGTATACCATGAGTCTTCCTCCAAGCCAGTGTTTCTCAACCTTAACACTACTGACATTTTGGGAAGGGTATTTCCTGGGATATTCTTGGAGGCCAAGGTAGGAGGATCACTTGAGGCTAAGAGTTTGAGACCAGCCTGGGTAATACAGCAAGACCCCATCTCTAAAAAAAAAAAATACTTAAAAATTAGCCGGGCTTGGTGGTGCATGCCTGCAGTCCCAGCTACTTGGGTGGGATGCTGAGCCAGGAGGATCACTTGAGCCCAGGAGTTTCAGGTTGCAGTGAGCTATGATCATACCACTGCACCCTAGCTCAGGCAACAGAGCGAGACCCTATCTCTAAAATAGTAAAAAATTTTTTAAAAAAGAAAGAAAAGAATAGCAGCTCCTGGCTTGCCCTGGTTTTTGAGACTAAACACATGAGCATAGGCTGCCAAGTGATTATGCAAGCTGAACTTCCCATCAGGAACCACAAAATTGTATCTAGGCAGCAACGTCACTATCACAGTATGGAAGCAGCGTGTATGAGACCAGCCCCAGCGGGTGCAGATAGCATAAGAAAGATGTCTGACCAGTCAGCTCCAACTTCCAAGGTACCTTCTCCTACCCCTTCTCTACCTTTTCCTCAATCCCTACTAACGTCCTCTCAGGGAAATTCCAGTGCGCAAGTCACAGAAGAGGAAAAAAGCACAGGTCTCGGTCTAGCTCAGATGGATCTGAAAATGCTGCTCACACTGACAAGGAGTGGACGCCCATGGTACAGCCACTTAGGTGCGAACATCAAAGACTGTGCCGAAGGGAATCCTCCCATGGCAGGACTTTGGGTGGTGTCTAGTTGTTCACTTCATGGCCTATGGCACGAAGATCTTTAATGACTTACGGGCAGCAGCTGCTGGATTGGCCAGCTAGTTGGGGACTTGAAAAGAACTAATTAAAAAATTGGTGACAAGAGAGATGTGTTTACCTTTTCTATAGGCACCCCCCACCCCCCCCAAAAAAAGATAGACTGTGTATGGACCTTTTGGAATGGAAGAGCGTGAGAATATGTGTGTGTGTCCAGTACAGGGCATCCATGATGTGGAGGATGATGGAGACGATCTGCTTTGTAGATGTCAGGAACTCTCTTTGTCCAGCATCCCAGCGCTTGTCCAGTGTGGCCCTGTGCCATGTAGCTGTGGCAGCACGGAAGGAAGTTATGTGTGAGCTAATAACGTGGTTTTCACCTCACCGAGGCTGCTCTGGCTGTGACTATTGCTGAGAGTCCAACCTGCCACCAGCTGAAGCCAATACTAAGCCACCAATAAGGCACAATTGTCCAGGGTGACCGGGTGGCCTCTAGCAGCAGTTGATGATGCGGACTCTTCCTTCCCATCATGAAGGGAGCAGCTCTTTATCCTCTCGGGAATAGCTACATTTTCTGGATAAAAACTTGCATTCCCTGCCTGCAGAGCTCCTGCTAACACTGCCATCATGAAGTTATGGATGGTTCGAACGCTGTTGTGATATCCTGCATAACATTGCCTCTGACCGTGGGCACGGGTCATGACGAAACAGATTTGGAAGTGGTCTCGAGCTCTCGAAATGCACTAAATACCCCCATCTTGCAGAAGCAGTGGCTTAGTAGAGCAGTGAATCGGCCTGTCGAAGCCTCAGTTGTAGTGCAAGTAGGTACCCTGCGAGGTTGGGATGTTGTCCTACAGGACGGGGTAGAACCGGCAACCAACACTGCACCAGGCATGGGCGCGGGAACCCGGGTAGGAATGGCTCCTTGTCCACACTGGTGCCAGGTGTTTCTCCAGCATGCTAGACACACTCCTGCCCCTGCTCCCTCCACCTGAGATGCTTCTCTCTGAAACCCTTCCCACCCTTTAACATACTGTACTATTTATTTGTTTATAGTTTATTATTTGTCTTTCCCCTCTAGCAGGTGAGCTTCCTAAGAGCAGGGATTTCCACCTGCCTAAGACAGTGCTTGAAACGTAGCAGGGGCTCCATGAGTATTTCTTGATTGACATGAACGAATATCATGAAAGTTCTTAGAGAAGAGTAAACAAATATCTCTTTTCTATTATCTTTACCTGCGTCCTGGGTAAGGCAAAGGCCAGACAGTGTGTATTCTGGGCTTGTGGGTCATGCAGTCTCTGAGCCGGCCACGCCTCTCTGGCACTGTCGCGCAAAGGCAGCCGTGGACAGCGGGCGAATGAACAGGCGTCACAGAAAGAGGAAGTAAAGGAATTGCTGAGGTCCCGGGAACTGGGAGCCTGAGAAGGGAGCGGATACGGAAAGTTGGCGAAGGGAAATATTTTTCACAAATATGCTTGATACATTTTTTTCTTCACGCCCTCTCGCTGCACTATCACAGCGAATACTGTTGACGTCACATTTTCAGTTTGACTTTCACTTTTGAATATGGTACATTTCAAAGCTCCACAGAATACATTTATGAATACAGCCTCTAGGTGGAGGCCTTTCCTTTTGCTCAGTAAATTTGTTTTTTTGTTGTTGTTTTTTCATTTCAGTAAATGTTTATTGCAAGTCTATTACACGCAAGGCAACATGCAGGACACAGAAGACAGATACAGAGTTGAACAAGACTTAGTCACTGCCAACCAGGAGTTTACAGCCTAGAAGATTTGTAATTAAAAATCTAAATGGCCGGGCGCGGTGGCTCATGCCTGTAAGCCTAGCACTCTGGGAGGCCGAGGCGGGCGGATGGTTTGAGCTCAGGAGTTCGAGACCAGCCTGAGCAAGACTGAGACCTTGTCTCTACTAAAAAAATAGAAAGAAATTAGCTGGACAACTGAAAATATATAGAAAAAATTAGCCGGGCATGGTGGTGCATGCCTGTAGTCCCAGCTACTTGGGAGGCTGAGGCAGGAGGATCGCTTGAGCCCAGGAGTTTGAGGTTGCTGTGAGCCAGGCTGACGCCACGGCACTCTAGCTGGGGCAACAGAGTGAGACTCTTGTCTCAAAAATAAATAAATAAATAAATAAAATATTTACTGAAGCTGTGGCTTTTGTCTGAAAGTATGGTTTCCGATTGGTAGCATCACAATCACCTGGGAGCTTATTAGAACTGCTGATTCATAGGCCGGGGCCCTGAAACACTGAATCAGAATCTCTAGAGCTGGGGCCCAAGGGTTTGAGTTTTGGCAAACTCCCCCGCAAGGTGACTTTTAAGCAGGATAAAGTTTGAGAAGCATACTCTAAAACATTCTTTCCTGGGGAATAAAGATCTTAATGGACTCAAACTTCAGAAAAACATGAGTAATTTTGACCAAAGAAGTAGAACTGGGATTATTTTTAATGCAAAGCTTTCATATTATGACATAAAAAGAAAACAAACCCTGGCACAGAACAATGTAGGTCATCATCATAGGTCTTGAGAAGAGGCCGGGGCAAGAAAAGTACAGGATACACCTGGACTTAGAGTAAACAGGCTCGAGTTCAAATCCTGCCACGCCCACCAACCAGCTGTGCGCCGTTTGGCAAATTGCTCACCTAGAGCCTGTGATTCTTTAATAAAAGGCTAAAGGAACAATCTCCTTGACCCACACCCCCAGGAGTGTTGTGAAAAATCGAGTGGGCTAACGTATGGGAGGACAGTGTGGTAATCAAATTTCATTTTCTGCTGTAACTCTTTACAAAGCAATAAATGCATTTTCTCTTCTCCTACTCGGGAAGCGGATAGGATTTTGAGTCTTGCAGTGATTTAGTGGAACTCTGTTTTCTATTGCATAGGCTGCGGGAGCCAGAGAGCTGGATTGAAGGGTTACACTGGCCTTGAAAAGAAAGGTGGCCTCCTCTGGGCAATGTGGCCAGAAAGTTGGCAGATGACAGTAGGAACCAGGTTATACGTCTCTGTCGCTCTACAATTCCCGCCCCCTGCAAAAACTATCATTTAGACCTGTGTTAGCTTAGGCCAATATTCAACCCATACACCGGTCGTTTGCTGTTGGGTGCGCCGGTTACAGCTGGCTTGTATTCTGATCGGTCAGTGCTTGTGCTACAAGGGTTAAGTTTTTTAATAACCCCTCTGGTTACATCCCGTAATAGAAGGGGATGTTATCTGAAGCTCAGTTCAAACAGAAGAGATTCCTGTCTGCCTGGGACTGTTGGATGGATTCATTCCAGCTCACCAGGCCTGTTCCCTCTTCTAGCTACTCCCTGCACAGTGCTCCCTTGGTTTAATGACAACGACCTGAGCAGGTTCCTTAGAACAACAACACTTGCGACTCACCTACGCATTTCTTCAAGGAAGGAAGATACAAGCTCCTACCCTGGAACGCCCATGCATGTGTGGGAAAGTCTGTTTCCAGGCTAGGGTTTCTTTTATTCACTGTGTGAAACTCTGTCTCCTGTCACCCCCTGGCCACCACTTTGCTTTCCGCCCACCACCCACCACCTTTGTTTGTATTTTTTTAAATAACAAGCCTGTGCTTTTCCTCAGATCTTTCCTCTTTTTGTTCCCATCGCTGTTTCCTCCCTTCAACGAGGGACGGAACAGGTACGCTTCCTCTCTCTCTGTTCATTGTTTGTCCGCTTGGCTCGCCTCTTACGTTGAAGGCAACTTTCAGGTAAGTGTGTGTTGTTTAGGACAGGGAGCACACTCGGTTTAAAGAGGGATAGTCTCAGGCCTCTCACAAGAAGATAAAATACGCCAATTATATTCCTGACTCAGAATTATTTTCAACAATGTGATAGATTCATATGCCTTACAAGCTTCAATCCCAAACGTCAGGAGGAAGAAACCAGCTATTTTTCTAGCCTGCGTTATTTTTAACTGAAGCTAAAATGTTCAAAGTGACCTCCCGCTACACCGGATGCGACATGATAGGGACAGTTGATCCTAAAATTCCAAAAATTACAAAAAGATTTCTGGCTGTGCTCAAAGTGGCCGCTATAATCTAAAGAGAAGCCCAACATCCTCCCTGAATGGGGGTGACCTGGCTTACCACATCCAGGAACTGTTTAACAGAAACCCCCAAACTCAGAGACAGTTCATCAAAGTAGGTACAACCAGGGCGGAGCTGTTATCTGATTTTCTTTTCAGGTGCTCTACATAAATCATGCGCTCAGCCGAACACCCCCCATCCTGCCTGTATCCCCCAATCCCTTCCAAAAAAGCCAAACATCTAGAGGGTGTAAGCCCCTGTTACTCAAGTTATTGAGGTTTCGGGGGAGGCTGTCAGACATGCAGAATTCTGCTTTTCAACAAGCTCTCCAGGTGATTCCTATGCACGTGAAAATATGAGAAGCATTGGTTTGAGCGACACATTTACAAAATGACAGATCAAAAAAGAATAAAAAAGTAAGAATCGAGACTTACTACTCGGCGTGAAGATTTGAACAAACAAAAGCCAAACAACTCACGTCAATTACGATGTGTGTTGGAAGCAAAGCCGCGCCAACCTCCGTGAAGAGGCAGTGGTGATACTGAGACGATTCCACACTCGTGGGTTTCCCTGGACGGTCTTCAGGCAAGATCCATGCCTAGGAAACCGACGAATATCAGCCCAGGAGCTTCCCTTCCTGCCGGCTGTCAGGGGTCAGGAGAAAGAACCAGACAGGAAACTTGTCAGCCCCACAAAGCACATCAGGCAGCAGCTGCTCCAGAGGGTTGCGGCTTTCCAAATAAACTAGCCTTGAGGAAACGTCCAGACTGAAATTAACAGCTCTCATAGCTCCCTGAGTTCCCTTTTTCTCCACCACTAGCTAGTGATCCCTCACATTTCTTTCTCGACCGCTGGCATTCAAACTGACAACCTAATGCTCCAATCAGCTTGGGACCCTTTTCTGGCCTTCCTGGCAAGGGGATAAGAAAAAGGAGGAAAGTCATGAGTCAGAGAAATATTTTCATATCTTTCTCTTTGTGCCACAGAATCCCGATGACAGTATCTCCAACGCTGACAGCAATTTTATTTTGGAAACGGAAGGATCAAAACCAATTCTAGCCAATGGTTTTGCTCTGTGTGTAAACTTCCTGTCTTTTGCTAGCCTGGCTGTAACTGACGATCTCTTCTTGCAGGCCCTGCCTTCTAGCAAGAAAAAAAAAAAGCAAAAGAAAAGAGAAAGAAAAAGAAAAAAGTACAAGCAGGAAGATGACACGGATTTGAAAAAGAAGCGAATGAAACCCAGGCAGAGTTCGGTTTCAGTGCAAAGCACACCAGAGATTGCAAGAGCAGAGAGAGGCTGTACTTGGAGTGTGCTGGCCTTTTAATGTTATTCTTTCCTAAACCAGAAGCATAATACAAAGTTAAGACTGTATTAAACTGGAATTTCATATTCTGAAAATATGATAGATGTTAAGTGAAAAAATAGAACATTTACTAAGAATTTCTAATTCCACTCTTCACTGGCCTTGACAAGTTTTTTTTTTACCCTCATCCTGTATGTTACGGTATTGACAAGTTTTCTTTTTTTTTTTTGTGACAAAGTCTCACTCTGCCATCTGTATGGATATATCTGAAATTCTATTAAATGTGCTGTACCTTTTAAATTCATAAGGTTAATTACTTCTCTTTGAAGGGAGAAGGAGAGGAAACGGTATTTATTGGTACCTACTAGGTACCGGGGAATATTCAAATCTCATCTCGTTCTTTATCATAAACATCAATAAGTGTGAAAATTATGTATGGCATGTGACTGCGATCCTGGGTGATAATTTTCCCAGTTATTTCGCGGTTGATTGTTTGGTTGTGATGGGAGCAAGGACAAAGCAGGGAGTCCTGTGCTCTGCCTGGTATTTAATGGAGAAAGGAATGGGTGCATGATACTAGTACAGTGGCACCACTGTTTGTATGTAAGCAAGGCCTGGGGCAGGGGTGAGGGGTAGGAGCAGATCCTCACAAAATTACAAACTTCCTAATCAGTGACATGTTTGAAAGAAGTTCTGATACGGCCGTAGAGATGGCAGAAATTTTATTCCAAGGTTTATTCTGAACCAAATAAAGCTCAGCTAGGTGTGGGAGCTCACACATGTAATCCCAGCACTTTGGGAGGCTGAAGCAGGAGGACAGCTTGAGGCCAGGAGGCGGAGGCTGCTGTGAGCCGTGATTGCACCACTGCACTCCAGCCTGGGCAACAGAGTGAGGCAGTCTGTCTTAAAAAGTAAAATAAAAGAAAATAAAAATAAACCAAATGAAACTAACTTGGTAAATACAGTTTTAAGAATAATTAAAACGTATATTAAAAATAAATAACTATGATTCTAGGGGTCAGCTAGACCACACTGGGAGAAAAGGTTGGGTAGACGAGACTAACACACATGACCTAAAAAGTGTTAGCTGAATGTCGTATTGGTTCGGGTTTGGCTTTTGCTAATAGATAAGAAGGTGGGGTACACAGATACCCTACAAAGATATACAACTATTACGTACCCATAATAGCTAAACATTAAAAATTAGAAATAGAAGATATAGTAGAAGAAACATAGACTTAGGAGTCAAAGAGGTTTGAATTGGATTCAAGATCTTGCCATTTTCCGCTGCTCCAAGATTCCATTTCCTCCTCTATAAAAACGAGAACTGGAAAGGCTCCCCTTTGTGGGCTGTGAAGAAGAAATGAGACAATATGAGCAAAACAGCACGGCACGTACAAGAAAGACCCTCAACCTTCATCTCCCCGTCTTCTGTAGAAGCACTGCTCTTTTCGGTTTTGATTTTCTTTAAATGAGTTTCAGAACAAGATTGCGAACTATATTTATACCAACTTGTACTTTACCTAATGACCGTTTCCCCACCAACCTAAAAGTAATGAAAGTATAATTCAATGCATTCGTTTTCTCACTTAGCAAACATAATGATTACTCCTCACTGCTAAACATACAGTAAGTGCCAGGTATGGAGTTTGAACAAAACAGGGCAGATCTCTGCTGCCAGAGTTTACTAAGCTACATTCAGGGAATACACTCTGTAAGAGGTCTTTGTGCCTATGGAATGCAAAAACTATTACTAATACATTTTATTTCAATCAATAGGACATTAAAAACTGCTTGTTAAATGCACGATGCTAAGTTCTGTAGTATCACTGCCAAACGCCTGTTTCTAATTTTTAATATATGGAAATGCCACAGTGAAATGTATCACGAAATTTCTGAAACTACATGCAAACCGTTGTAGAAATCATCACGAACTTTTTCCTCTGATGTACCATCAAATATTTTAGGAGAGTGAAATAAAACAGATGAATTTTGCTTTACATCAAAGCAAAAAGATTTGAAGAGATATGAGTAAATCCTTTTTTTCCCAAAGACTCTTCACATTGATTCTGCAAACAGCTAGAATTTGAAATTTCCAAGTATTCATGGACTTTTTAGCACTGTTTCATAGTGTTCCCAGGATCGCATACAGAATGTTGAACAGTCTGGATGCTAAATAAGCACAGTCGGATTTTTAAAAGTGTTTAACACATGTATTTTATTAGAATGATATTTTGAACACTGCGATACGGGATTTTAGTCTGCTCACAATCACTCGATGCATACGTTGGAAAACAACGGTCAAAGCAGCAATTACATCCACTCTTACAGGAGTCGCTATACACCCAAGTAGTACTTTGGTAAATTATAAAACAAGTGTACACAAGAGCACTTCAGTAGAAATTAAATTGATTTGGGAAACACCAGGCTGCTAAATTCTGTACTGGAATCCAGTTCAGATGAGTAGTTCATGGAGGCGGAAGAATTCCATGATTTCACAGCCCAGAACACTAAGTTTGACCATTTCAACTGTCTAATAACCAGTGGGACCTGCCAGAGAGGCGACTGGTCTCATCCCAGATGCCAACAGCAACAAGCAGGCCGTCACCATTTGGCTCGTTTACTTTGTCAAGACATCACTTTATCTCTGCTTAAGTTGTCCATAAGTGAATCTAACACATACAATAAAATGTCACCCAACCAAAATCTCCTGTCACTTTTGACAGGCATGGCTGTACGAGAACCATGGAGGTGCTTAAAAAACCCCAGAAATTCATGTTTGTGTTGAACTGTTCAATGCTAAACTTCAACTTCCCCCTGCCTCAAAGCATTTTCTTACTCTCATATTTCCATGAGATTAAAGCTATGTCCATTCTTAGAAAGGAAACTAAATGTCTTGTTTGATATTGATGAGTTAGCTTAGGCTAACGCATTCTCTGCCAAGAGACTAAAAAAGAAAAGAATCAAATTTCACACATAAAAAATTCTATCTTTTAAATGATGTGCTAATAATTGAAGTCATTGTTTTTTAAGTGCAGGGATATGGAGAAAGTTCACATCACAGAGTATAAAGAATCAAAAGCGATCCCTTCAAAATGGATTTTCTTTCCCAGAAAAGTGCACAAGACTTTGAAGTACTTAAGAAACACAAAGATCGTAACAAACAAACAGTTGATGGCCAGCAGGACTGTCCTGTTTACTTTTGAATATATAAAGTACTTAAGCGCATATGGAAAATGACAATGATTTTAAGATATTTCACCAAATAAATGGTGGCGAGTATTTTGGCAACATGTTAGAAAGATGATTTATATACTACACATAAATGAAAGGCAAAGATAAATACAACCGATATGTCTTATTACATTAATATAATTTACACTGTACCTATACACATGGCAAACTCACAGTTATAACTAAAAAACTATATTTAGAGCAGTCCTTTTTTTTTTTACTACTATTTGCATAATTACCAGTAATAGACTTAGAAGCCTAATACACGTATGCTTATCTTTTATGGATTACAATAATCTACATTTTAAATTATGCTTTAATTTTGTGGCTTGAACAATGTAAACACCAGTGCTGTATATTTTTTGCTTAGTCAAAGTTAACTGGCTGAGGGTTTTAAAAACTTTTCTAGGTGAAGCAGTCAATCCACCCCAGATCACCACCCTACAAATGCCTCTTTGTCACACCTGGCCGTCTACCTCCATCCACCAATAAGCCTCAGGCCTTGGAACTTGACAACCTCACTCCCAACCTCAGTTTGAAAGTCAAGGAGAGAGGAAGAGTAATGTGAAGAATTCAAAACAAAAATGAAACCTGCATCTTTCGAATGCCATTTTTGTGCTTTAGAGTTTTCCTTGGCCTGTTAGTTTGGAAATTCTCCAAACTCCTAAACGTAGCTTTCACATTTCTGTTCTAAGACCTGACTCAGAGCAAGGCAGTTGCCAGCTTTACTAGTCTCCCTTCAGTTCCTCACCTCTCAGACAACGAACAGAAGACAATCACCTTTCCTGTGAGGTCCTTCTTTCATCTAACTTCCTTGGGGAAAAAAAATGGAAGTATTTATTTAGCACTTTTTTTCAAAGGACAATTCCTGATGAATATAGGCAGGACAACTGAAGATTTATTTTCTTCCATTCCCAAAAATAGGTGAGAAGATGTGAATATTTATATTGAGCACTTTTCCTTCTAATAAATCTTTAAAGCTTAAAGAAGAAAAAAGTCAACTCTGAAAACTGAGAGTTGAAGGTGTATTCTACATCAACTTTTTCTTTTTGGTTTCTTTTTCTTCTTTTCTACCACAAAATTCCATGTCATTCTTAACATTCAGGATTTTTCTCACATCGTATTGTTTTATACACAAATTGTCACATAGCAATGCAGCTTCACCACGCTGGCTCTGTTGCTAGGTTTTCCAGATAAACTACCCATCATAAAACATCTACTACAGCCATTTTTAATCTATTTCCTCATCCGCCCATAACCATTGGTTCTCCACTATAGGAAAACTGCCCTCAGTACGTCAAAACGTCCTTAGGGAGTCAATGTATCAATAACTTAAAGCCAATTGGTGAAGGAGCTATGCAAGATTGTTCCCTTTAATTTTATATTACTCTAAAATTTACATATGTACACACACCCGCACATAAAACAAATTTACATAGCTTGCAGAAATAAACTGCAGATACAATTCCAAACACACATTTAGAGATTCATATTTTAACAGAAAACTTCCGTGCAGGTAGAAAGAAGTATAGTTTTATACTCCTACATTACACAGCAAGCTGAAATATAGAATGTTTTAACGTTTGTTTCAGATGCATTCTAAGTCTTAGGAATGAGCAAAAAACGAGACATAAACCTCAAGCTATGTGCATTATGGCAGTATCAAGTCAATGTGGCATTATTTTTACCAGAAAATTCTTTCACTTGTTTACTCTATACACAACTGTGCTATACACACACTATATACAAAACACAAAACACAGAGATAACAAATGAAAACTTTATACAAAATACTCGATACCAACAATATTTAACTTTGTATCAATTTGGCCAAAAAACCTATAGCCTGTGCTTTCTTTTCTGATATTAACACATTCATTGACCGACACACTAGAAAAAAATTTTTTTTCCTGGAGGCCACGGTGTTTTATTATGAAATAGAATAAAAACTTCAAAAACAAAATGATCCTTTCTAATTTAATGAAAAATTTGTTATCCTTTATTGTTTCCTGTGCGTGATTTATGTGTAATTAAATTGTCGATATTAATTGTAATAATAACAGCAGCAACAAGTAAGATTTTTACAAACCAGATGCAGGGTTTTGCCCAGGGGGCCACCCATTATGTGATGCGTATGCTACAGCATGGGCACATTAGTTGCCTACGCACCACACGGCTCCCACGGTAAAGAGATGTGTGAGTTACACATGCTTCATGAGGCCCTGGGCTCAAAACTAGCGTGAGTTAAATACAACTCATGTGGCAGTAATGTATTAAGGAATGGTCACATCTATATAGCATTCTTAACTGCAGAAAAATAGGAATGCATGGGGCTGGGGGGTGGCAACACAGGTGAAATACACAAGTGTGCTGTTTATAAATACGTATACAATTTAGCAATGTCTTATTATTCGAATTAATTTATTTTGCATGGTTACAGTTACCAATAAGTCGTCCAGAATACAAAAATACATGCGGTACCAGAGAGCTCAGTTTTCACACTTCTTGGTACAATTATTAAAAATAAAAAAGTGCATCCTAGGCATAGGGAAGTCTGGAAAAAATAAAAAATAAAAATAAAAACTTGCAGATAACACATGGAAAAGCTGTCCAAATTCAAGCTATTTTGAAGAACATGTTCAAATGAATGAAGCACAAAAATGACAAAAAGAAACCCAGGTCTGCCTAAGAGTCTTAAAAATTAGAAATTTAATACTCTCTCCAAGTGTATCAAAACCACTTCTTACTTGCTCACTCAGCTTAGACACTCCCAATAGCTTAATTCCATATATATTTATACTGAGAATATATGGTTGAACATAAATATGAGGAGTATTTATGAAAAAACTACTATGCAAGTGGTTATTAAGCTTACGCTGACTTGTGCACTCATCTAGTGAATCACAGGGTTACACGGGTAACAGGCGACTTTTTTTTTATCTCATCAATTTCTTGACATGCTCGGTGAAAAACTGTCGCACAGAAACTCAAAAATCCCAGCCAGCGATCAGGCCCATCGTCCACTGGAGGCAAAGCTCCTGCTGAAGGAGAAGTTGATTTCAGAGTTCTTATATTTTCCCCAGGCACCGAAAGGCACGACCACCGCGGTACTGTTATCTTCAGTGCCGTACTGTATCGCCTGCAAGGTTTGGCAACGGGAAGAGAAAAACGTTGGCAATCAGAGTCTGTGCAAAGAGCAATCACCCTTCCCCTGGAAAACCAAACCAATTTTACATTCATATTACTAACCTAGTTATTTCACAATAGTTTGTGATTCTAGCACCCCGTGTCAATGTCCAGGAGGTTTACTGAATGGCATGCACATGAAATAAAAGATGACCCCAAACAACCGTAGCGACTATACTCCGCCGGAGCAATTTTAGCAGCAGAAACACCAGTGCCGAGGCGCAGTGAGTGTGTGCCGCTGCTGACGATGAAGACATACCTATAAAGCATTTAGCACAGGGGCTAAGACGTGGTAAGGGCTTGGTAAGTGTTAGCTCGTACCAGCCATTCTGCTTCTAGGACTTTAACCTAAAGCAATAAAAACCCTGGAAATGGACATGCTTAAACATACAACTACAGGAATATTTACTATGCTTCTTACAAAACGGACAAGTGGGCGTAAAGTAAATTTCTTGCAGTAGGAGAATTGTAAATCAACTGTAAGAATTTCTCCTTTGTTCCTACTCCACTTGAGCAGCTTTACAAAAAAAAAAAAAAAATTGGTTCAAAGAGCAGATGACAAGAGCCAGCATTTTCAGAAGTGCTTGAGATCATACTTAGCATCCAGTGTATTTCAAAACACCTCACAGCCCGAGGCCCAACTATGAAGGTATGGGTTGATTGAAAATACATTGATATAAAAAACTCCAGTACATGAGAAAATTTTACAAACAAATTAAAAGACAAAAAACCCAAAGTATAATAAGACGAGAAATACAAATGGCTAATAAACCTATGCAAATGGCTAACTCCACTAAAAAAAAAAAAAAATGCAAATTTCAATGATAAAATTTGATTTTCCCATCTATCAAAATTGGCAAAAAAAAAAACTTAGGATAAGAATTTGGAGAAACACAAACTATAGAATGCGCGTGGTATGATTCACACTTATAATCCCAGCACTTTGATCTCAAACTCCCGACCTCAAGCAATCCTCCCACCTCAGCCTCCCAGAGTGCTAGAATTACAGGTGTGAGTGACCATGCAGGCAATCCCAGCATTTTGGGAGGTGGAGGTAGGAGGATTGCTTGATGCCAGGAGTTCGAGACTAGCCTGGACAACATCGCAAGACCCCCTTCTCTACAAAAAAAATTAAAAGAAAAAATTAGCCAGGCGTGGTGGTGAGCACCTGTAGTCCTAGCTGCTTGGGACCCTGAGGCAGGATAATGGCTCAAGCCCAGGAGTTTGAGGTTGCTGTGAACTATGATCACACTACTGCACTCCAGTTGGGGTGACAGAGCAATACCCTGTTTCAAAAAACAAACAAACGAAAAGAACATGCTAGTTAAAGTGTAAATTGCTATATTATTTCTGGAAGGCAATTTGGCAAACTTATTAAAAGCCCTAGAACACGGTGTATCCTTTTACGTAGAATTTAACCTAAGAAAATAATACCTGAAGGAAATAGATTTGCACGAATAGATATAAGAATGTTTATTACAGTGAACATAAACTAAATTTGCTGACTACAGGAATTGTTAAATGAACTGGGGTACACAAATAAGATGGAATACTAAGTAGTCATTACAAATGTCATTGCTTTTGTGAATCGGAACACACTTATCTATAAGACAGGGAGTTGAAATTAGGAAGGATGTGTTTGTCCATGGCATTGGGCCCATTTCCTGGATTTCATGAGCGCCTGTTTAGTACTGGATAAAGTAATAACCAAGTGAATAATTCAAGCATTATGACGACACTTGCCCACCTATTTTCAAGCAAATAATACTTTTAAAGTAAGGTCTGTTGTCTTAATTTGGGAAATGCAAAGGTAGTTGTTGAATTAAAGCAACCCTCTGATGAGCAACAATGGCTACAACTTAAAACAGCTAAGCAAAAGAGAATATTAACCAGCACAAAGCAAATTTTACATTTTCTTTACTGGTTATTATCCAGCTTTCTTTTCTTT